>CAUYQG010095823.1:0-44869 GCA_963574415.1 Tarsius wallacei
CTGTAGGACTGAGAGCCCTGATTACTTGCTAACTGTCAGCCAGGAGCCACTCTCAGATCTTGAAGTCCACCCACATTCCATTTTCTTTCCTTTTTTCCCTCACTCTGTCACCCAGGCTGGAGTACAGGGGCATGCTCACGGCTACCACAGCCTTGACCTGCTGGGTTCAGGCAATCCTTCCACCTCTGCCTTCCAAGTAGCTGGAACCACAGACACGCGCCACCACACCTGTCTAATTTTTTTATTTATTGTAGAGGCGAGGCCTTGCCAGGTTGCCCAGACTGATCTCGAACCTTTCAGCTCAGGCAATCCTCTCCCCTCTGCCTCCAAAAGTGCTGGGATTACAGGCGTGAACCACCACTCCTGGCCAGCCCTTTCCATTTTCAAGCCAGCGAGATACAACGAATTGTTCTCGTGCTTCAAATTACTAACTTCTCTCCTGGAATGGATAAAAGAATGTTCTCCGATTTTGTTTTGCTTTTGTTTTTAGTTTTTTGGGTTTTTTTGAGTTGGAGTCTCACTTTGTCACCCAGGCTGGAGTGTTGTGTCATACTCACTGCCCACCCCAGCATCGACCTGCTGGGCTCCAGCGATCCTTCAGCCTCAGCCTTCCAAGCAGCCAGAACTACAGGCGTGCACTGCCACACCTGGCTAATTTTTTGCTTTATTGTAGAGACAGGATCTCGCCATGTTTCTCAGGCTAATCTCAAACCCCTGAGCTCAGGCAATCCCTTCACCTCGGCCTCCCAAGGTGCTGGGATTACAGGCTTGAGCCACCATGCCCTGCCTGGTCTCTTGTTTTAAAGGGGACTCATATGATTGGGTCAGGCACAGCAAGATAATCATCCTGTTTTAAGGTCATCTATACCACATAACATAACCTAATCATGAGAATAAAATACCCATCATGCTTAAAGTTCTGTGGTGTATACACCGGGATGCAGGAAGTTTTGGGTCATCTTAGAATCCTGTCACGGGACAGAATGTGCCCCCTCAGAGTTGTACTCCCATCCAGCTGTGTTCTGGGTACCCTGGATCCCAGAATTCTCCTCCCAGATGGCCATGAGCCTCTTTCCAGATTTATCCTCTTGAAAGGGAACTATAGCACCCATGGGCATGTTCTTAGGCCCAAGGGGTGGCCAAGGGGCAGCTGTTTGCAGATGGAGGGTATAGAGGGAATCTGGCATGTGGTCTGGGGCATCCACATATGTGTGTGGAAGGATCCAGAAGGGAGATCAGAAGGGACGTGAACTGCAGGACAGGAGCCTCTTCAACCAGCACCTCCAGGTTCTGGCACAGACTTCTGAGGGGTCTAAGAATTCTGAATTTGAATCTGGCCTTCCAGGTATAATGAAGATATATTGGTCAGGGTAGATGAGAGAACACATTTTATTTTAAATTTTCTTATGACTTCTAAATGTTTAAGGGCCTCTACCTGTTCTCTTGGCCAGGTATTTGTTTCCTAGGGCCACTGTAGCAAATACTCACAAACTTGATGGTTTAAAAGAACCGAAATTTATTCTGTCTCCATTCTGGGGGCCAGATGTCTAAAATCAGGATCACTGGGCCAAAATCAAGATGCCAGCAGAACCATAATCCCCCTGGAGGTTGTAGGGGAGAATCCGTCTCCTACCTTTTCCAGCTTCTGATGGTCACTGGGGTTCCTGGGCTGTGGTTGCATTGTTCCATTCGTCAAGGCCAGCATCTTCAAATCTTTCTCTGCTCTGTCTTCACATGGCTTTCTCTTCTGTGTCAAGTTTCCTTCTGCCTCTCTCTTATAAGGACACATGTAATGACACTTACAGACCAACTAATCAAGGATAATCTTACCATCTCAAAATCTTTCATCACATCTGTAAAGCTGAGGGCAGACCACAGTACGAGCTGGAATTTGATTCTCAATGCTGCAGGAAGGCCTTTTCCCCAAACATAAATGTCCAGGGATTTGGACCTGATATATTTGGGGTTATTATTCAACCTAGTACAAGAGGGGTGGCCCCGAGGGCATTCAGCTCACTTAGGAACAGCAGTGATCAAGATCCTAACACCTGGTCCCAAACACCATTGACACAGGCTGCTCCCTGTTTGTGAGTTCCCACATAAGAAAAGAGTAAGGCTGGCAAAGATCTTTTCTCTGGTACAGCCCCTGCTCCCAGGGTGTTGTTCTTGGCTGTGTTGTGTCTAAGTGAACCCGGTTTTAGGCACTCCAAGAGATTGTATGAACTGCTTTGCTTAACAAACTTTAAAAATTAATGTTTTCCTTTATTTTTTCACGATATTATTGAGGTTTAATTTACATATCATAAAATCACCCATTTTAAGTACACATTTCAATGACTTAGGAAACTTGCCAATTTGTGCAGCCATCACCACAATTCAGTATTAGAACTTCTCATCGCCCCCAAAAGACCTTTCATATCCTTTACAGTCACTCCCCGTTTCCACCCCTAGTGGTTGCCCCAACTCAGGCAACCACTAATCTGCCTTTATAGACTTGCCTTTTCTAAACAACCTTTCTTCTTAAACTCAGCAGAGCAGATTCTGTTGTTTGATTAGAAACCCTGCCCAACATAATACTAACATCCCCTTATTATAGAAGAAGAAATGACCCAGAAAGATAAAGTAACTTACCCAAGGTCATGTAGCTAGTAAGTGGTAGAGCCAAGACTGAACCCAAGCATCTCACTCCAGAATCCACACTCTCACTAAAGTATGCAGTGTAGAATGTGGAGGGGACGGGGTAAGGCTGGAGGAAAGGAGGCCATTTAGGAGACCAGATGAGAATGGATGGTGACCTAGACTGAGGATAGAGGTAGAGGAGAGACGTGGACAGATTTGAGTCATATTACAAAGATAAAGCAATAGGATTTGTCAACTGAGTGGATGTGGAGAAATGAGGGAGAGAATGGGTCAAGGAGTACGCCTTGTTTTTGGCTGGGTAATTGATGGGTGGTGGAGCAACTTACTGGGCTAGGAAATGAAGGAGAAAAGGCCAGTTTGGGGTGGAAGGTGAGTTCATAACTGAAGGCACTGAGTTTGAAATGTCTATGGGTTATACAACTATAGATGTTCAATGGGTAGTTGGATATATGTATGAGTGTGGAGGTGGAGAGATTTATATATCACTAGCAGATAGATAGTAACTAGAGCCATGAAAATGGTTGCAACTGACCAGCAAGAGAAGACACAGATGAGAAAGCACGGGGTCCTTGACCAGACCCCTGAGGAGCAATAACCTTTCAGGGGTGGGAAGCACGGAAGACCACAAAGGATTTCGAGACAGAGTAACCACAGAGACCCAGAGAAAGTAAGGAGAATGTGGATTCCCAGAAGCCGAGGAAAGCGGTACATGGTCATGGTGTCAACTGCTGCTGACAGTTCTAGGAAGATCAGGTCTTGGTATATCTATTGGGTTTAGTGACAGTGACGTGGTTGTTTACTTGGTAAGAGAGGCTTTCGTGAAGTAGTGGGAGTGGGAGCCAGACTGGAGTGGGTGGAGGAGTGAATGAATGTGATGACTCACTCTGTAAAGATGACTCGGCTCCAAAGAAGAGAGGCATCAAGTGAGGTAGGAGAATGTGGGATCAAGGTGGGGGGGGGAGGTATTTTTAAGATGAGAAATGAAGATGGAAAGGAGATAGGAGAGAGGAAGAAGTTGATGGGATAAGTGAAGATTATCATCATCATCATTATTGTCATCATCGTCTTCACCATCAATAACTGGCAACTATAAGGAAAGCTTCTCCTGTTCTATTCTATTTTTTTTTTTTTTTGGAGAGACAGAGTCTTGCTATGTTGCCCAGGCTGGTGTTAAACTCCCGGCCTCAAGTAATCCTCCCCCTTCAGCCTCCCAAACAAAGCACTGGGATTGCAGGTATGAGCCACCATGCTCGTCCTATTCTGCTCTAGTTGTTAGACATTTCTTTCTTATATTGTGGCAAAATCTGTTCCCTGTAGTTTTCGCCTTTGGTTAGAGTTTTGCCCTGTGTTCCTTCTTCCACCTAATACTCTTCAAATGACTGCTGTTGTCTCTCTTCTTCAAACTAATATCCCAATCCCTCTGGCCATGTGCTCCCAATATGGTGTCCAGACCTTTACTGTTTCAGGCACGTTCACCCAACCACCCTCTTGTCTGTCAATCCCTTTTAAAAGGCATTATACACACTCTTGCTTTGCTGGTAGAAGCCTGAAATGGTTCAAGCTTTTGTGATTTGGCAAAATGATTTGTAATATAAAATGTGCACATACTCTTTTTTTTTTTTTTTTTGAATTGGAGTCTCACTCCTTTGCCCAGGCTGGAGTTCAGTGGCACGCACGCTCACAGCCACCCCAGTGTTGACCTGCTGGGCTCCGGCGATCCTTCTGCCTCAGCCTTCTTAGTAGCCAGAACTACAGGCGCCCACTACCATGCCCGGCTATTTTTTATTTTATTGTAGAGACGAGGTCTCACCAAGTTGCCCGGGCTGGTCTCAAACCTGTGAGCTCAGGCAATCCACGCGCCTCAGCCTCCCAAAGTGCTGGGATTACAGGTTGAGCCACCGAGCCCGGCCATTGTGCACACTCTTTGACTCAGAAGTGTATCCTAAAGACTTAATGTCTTAGGTGTGAGAAGATGCTTGTGCAAGCATTCCTGGCAACATGAATGCAGGATGGACAGATGTGAGCATAGTGGTTAGGTGCATAGACTGAGCACATTCTCCCTGAGATCAGAGACAAGACATAGATGCCCACTTTCACCGCTATACAACATTGTACTATTGTATTGGAAGTTCTAGCCAGAGAAGTTAGGCAAGAAAAAGCAATAAAAAGTATCTAGATTGCAAAGGATGAAATCAAACTATCTTTACTAACAGATCACATGATCCTATTTATATGAAGAATCACATAGAATTCACAAAATGGCCAGGCTCGGTGGCTCTGCCTGTCATCCCAGCACTTTGGGAAGCCAAGGCGAGTGGATTGCCTGAGCCCACGAGTTCGAGACCAACCTGGACAACTTGATGAGACCGCGTCTCTACAATAAAATTAAAAATTAGCCGGGCGTGGTAGCACGTGCCTGTAATTCTGGCTACTTGGAAGGCTGACGTGGAAGGATTGCTGAAGCCCAGCATGTTGATGCTGGAGTGACCATGAGCGTGCCACTGCACTCCAGTCGGGGCAATGGATTGAGACTCTAACTCAAAAAAAAAAAAAAAAAAAAATTCACAAAGCATGATTAGATAGAGCTAATAAACCAATTCAGTAAAGTTGTAAGAAATAAGATCAGCATACAAAAATTGTATTTCTATACACCAGCAATGAACGTTTGAAAGAGAAATTAAGAAAATAATTCCATGCATCATAGCATCCAAGAGAACTGAGGCTGTGGAGTTACCTGCTGGGTTCAGATCTGGTGCTGCTATTTATCATGTGACTTTGGACAAATTTCTTACTTTGTCCATGCCATAGTTTGCTTAGCTATTAGGTGGGGGTAACTCTAGTACCTTTCTTATAGGGTTTTATTTTTTTGGTGTTGGGGGAGCAAGAATTGAAATAGTTAATGTATGTTGATAAAATGTACTTTGCAGAGTGATTGGCACACGAAGGACTATATTAGGGTTACCCAAAAATGTTTATAATTGGGAAAACTGAACAAAGGTTCTAGTTAAGTATCCATCCTTGAGATTGGCTGGCAAGTTATCACAACGTACCTCTTAGGTTGAACTGTATGGAATTGCCTGTATTCTACGGTTATAGTCTACAAAATGGACATTTTCATAAGTTCAAACGAAACACTAGAATACTCTTTAGCCATTGAAAATTATTATGTAGCCAGGCTCGGTGGCTCAGCCTGTAATCCCGCGCCTTGGGAGGCTGAGGCGAGTGGATTGCCTGAGCCCGCGGGTTCGAGACCCGCCTGGGCAAGCGAGACCTCATCTCTACAATAAATCAAAAAATTAGCCGGGCGTGGTAGCGCGCACCTGTAGTTCCAGCTACTTGGAAGGCTGAGGCGGAAGGATCGCCAGAGCCCAGCAGGTTGAGGCTGCGGTGGCCGGGAGCGGCCACTGCACTCCAGTCTGGGCGACAGAGTGAGACTCCAACTCAAAAAAAAAAAAAAGGGAAGTGGTTGAATAAATTATGTTATGCTACCATGTTAAAATATTATAGAGCTATCAAAATAATATTTTTAAATGCCATAAATTCATATTAGGAAAGATGTTAAATAAAAATCAAGAACTAGAACTAATATATTTCAAATTCACTTTTAAATTATGAATATATACACACAACTGAGTGTGGGTTCACAAAGACTTACATAATGTTATACAGATTAAAGACTAGAAGACAACAAAATTAAATTAACGATAACAAAATCTTAATGGTAATTTTCTTTGGATGTTAGGATTATGGGTGGCCTCTGATACATTTACAGTCCATACATACGCTGCATTATGGTATCATATGTATTTGGTGGAGCCCGAAGACTTCAAGTTTCCATTGTAACTCCATGTTGAGGAAAGAGATAAACATACAGGGAGGGTCCTGATTTGAACCTCATATGTGACAATTTTAATGACGCTAGAATTTAAGCTTTCTGAGGGCAGAGTTTTGGTTATGTTTTTTCCACTGCTTCATCCTCCACACCAAGAATAATGCTTGGCACACAGTAGGCACTCAACAAAAAATGTTAATAAATTGCTGATTTTTAAAAAAATTATAAATCACCTTCCTGTTTTCTACTATATCTTTTGTCTCTAATGGAAAGGAAAGACAGAGAGGAAGTGCTGGCTTTTAGGTGATGAGTAGGGTTAGTCCAAAAATCAGAAGTGGAGTTTTTGGGGCTTTTTTCTACCCCTAAAAGGGAAAAACGCTTTCTCTCAGACATAAATTAGCCTTAGGCTTACTCTGAGGTGTTCAACTTTTGTAATGACTTTCTTCATAATCAAAGAGCATTTACACTGAACCATATCTTCTGAAAGATCCTGCTTTTATTGCTGCTTTCTCATTGCTCATGAATGGATAGATGTACCTAAACTGGGTTTGAGTGGACAAAACATGTCACTTCCTGTTACTGGCTTTACAATAAGTAAAGACCAGTGGCCTAAGATTACAAATAGAAGAGCCATGGTCTAGAATGTGCTTTTAAACCTTCACCTTGACCCACAATAAAAAATATGGCTGACACAAAAACCCCAGTAACAAACTAACATGCATACAATTTAAAGCAAAGTTTTCACAAAATAATTACTATTATCACATCTGATGCACTCTGATATTTCTATATATTTTTAAAGCATGGCTTACAACCCACCAAATAGATTCTACAAACCTCTAATGAGTGGCCAGCAAGTTTGAAGAACACCGCCAAGAAGAACAGTACTTTTTTTTTTTTTTTTAAGTAGGAGTCTCATTTTGTTGCCCAGGCTGGAGTGCAGTGGCACACTCATGGCCACCGCAGCCTCGACCTGCTGAACTCAGGTGATCCTTCCACCTCAGCCTACCAAATAGCCAGAACCACAGGCGTGTGCCACCACACCCAGTTAATTTTTTAAATTTATTGTAAAGAAGAGGCCTTGCCAAGTTGCCCAGCCTGGTCTTGAACCCCTGGATTTAGGCAATCCTTTTGCCTCCACCTCCCAAAGCCCTGGGATTGCAGGCGTGAGCCACCATGCCTGGCAACGGTACTCTTCTTCTGAACCTCTATCCTCTGTGTAATGAGGGAACGTGTAGTCATTAGGAAAACAGGAGGCTTCCACCTGACTTCACATACTGGCTCTAAAACTTGCTAGATAAACTGTGGCAAACTGCTTAACCTCTCTGTGCCTCAGTTACCTAATACGTAAAATAAAAGATATAACTGTACCTATGTCTCAGGTTTCTTATAAGCATTAAATGAATTGATATATACATATATCAATATATAAAGTGCTTAGAACAGTGCCTGATATACAGTAAGCACTATATAATATTAGTTAGGATTATTATTACTGTGCCTAATGAGATGAAGAACACACTGATAAATAGGTAGGATATACGACATGGTCAAGAGGTCCTACATGTTCTCATGCCTTCCTTAGAAACAAAAAGAAAACTGATCATCTCTAAATCCTCTGCATAGAACCAATCAGATACACCTCCATATTTATTTGTTATTTCTCTTAGATGCCTAGATATTCAGGTTAGATCTCATAATTTATGTTGTCATATAAAAATCTCACTGGGAAGCCAGGCCCGGTGGCTAGCACTTTGGGAGGCTGAGTCGAGAGGATTGCTTGAGCCCGGGAGTTTGAGACCAGCCTGGGCAACATGGTGAGACCTCATCTCTACAATAAATTTTTTTTAAAAATTAGCTGGGCATGGTGGCACACACCTATAATTCCAGCTACTTGGAAGGCAGAGGGAGAAGAATTGCCTGAGCATGCCACTGCACTCCAGCCTGGATGACAGAGTGAGACTCTGACTCAGAAAAAAAAAAGCTCACTGGTGAGTGGGAAGATTTTTTTTCCCAACACATATACATTCATCCCTGTTATCTGAATCTAATCTACTCCTGACTAAATAATGGTTAGAGTACATTGAGCTCCATAGAGACAGCGCTGGGGCAAGCGAGAGCTGGACAGGCACTGGGCGACTCTGTGTACACACGGAGGAAAAATAAGCGAACATGGGCAAAGGAGATCCCAAGAAGCAAGAGGCAAAATGTCATCATATGCATTCTTTGTGTAAACTTGCCGGGAGGAGCACAAGAAGCACCCAGATGCATCCGTCAGCTTCTCAGAGTTTTCTAAGAATTGCTCAGAGAGGTGCGAGATCATGTCTTCTAAAGAGAAGGGAAAATTTGACCACATGCCAAAGGCAGACAAGGCCCATTATGAAAGAGAAATGAAAACCTAGATCCCTCCTAAAGGGGAAACAAAAAACAAGTTCAAGGATCCCAATGCACCCAAGAGGCCTACCTCGATCTTTTTTTTGTTCTGAGTATCGCACCAAAATCAAAGGAGAACATCCCAGCCTGTCCATTGATGACGTTGCGAAGAAGCTGGGAGAGACGTGGAATAACACTGCTGCAGACAACAAGCAGCCTTATGAGGAGAAGGCTGCCTAGCTGAAGGAAAAATATGAAAAGGATATTGCTGCATACCGAGCTAAAGGCAAGCCTGATGTGGCGAAAAAGGGAGTCGTCAAGGCTGAAAAGAGCAAGAAAAAGAAGGAAGAGGAGGAGGATGAAGAAGATAATGATGATGAATAAGTTGGTTCTAGTGCAGTTGTTTTTTTCTTGACTATAAAGCATTTAAACTCCCTGTACACAACTCACTTCTTTTAAAGAAAAAAATTGAGGCCAGGCGCGGTGGCTCAGCTTATAATTCCAGCACTTTGGGAGGCTGAGGTGAGAGGACTGCCTGAGCCCAGAGGTTTGAGACCAGCCCGGGAAACTTGGTGAGACCTCATCTCTACAATAAATCAAAAATTAGCCGGGCAAGGTGGCGAGCATCTGCAGTTCCAGCTGCCTGGAAAGCTGAGGTGGAAGGATCGCCGGAACCTAGCAGGTTGAGGCTGCGGTGGCCGTGAGTGTGCCACTGCACTCCAGGTGACAAGAAGTGAGACTCCAACTCAAAAAAAGAAAAAAGAAAAAAATTGAAACATAAGGCTGTGTAAGATTTGTTTTTAATCTGTAGTGTCATTTTTTTTTATAGTTAACACACTACCGAATGTGTTTTTAGATAGCCCTGTCCTGGTGGTATTTTCAATAGCCGTCAACCTTGCCTAGTATAGTATGGGCATGGAAATTTAAAGCAAGTTCCTACTGGAGTACAGCACAAATTAGTTATATGTGGGGATAGTAGTTTTCTCGTCTTCAGTTTTCTCTTATACAGCATCTACAATTTTTGTCCTGTTAACTGAATACTACTCTGCAATTACAAAAAAAATTGCAGATGTTTTGTTGACATTCTGAATGCTTCTAAGTAAATACAATTTTTATCTCATTATAAATAAATAAATAAAGGTTAGAGAGTAATTCATTATTATCCCACATTATTGATTATGTGGAATAATTTTCAGATGGTGGGCACCTTATATTCTGATTTTTAAAATAGCTCTATCATAATAAAATTTGCATACTGGCCAGGCAAGGTGGCTTAAGCCTGTAATCCCAGCACTTTGGGAGGCCAAAGCGAGAGGATTGCCAGAGCTCAGGGATTCGAGACCAGCCGGGGTGAGACCTTGTCTCTACAATAAATCAAAAAATAAGCCAGGCATGGTGGTGCGCTCCTGCAGTTCCAGCTACTTGGGAGGTTGAGCCAAGGAAGATCGTCTAAGCCCAGCAGGTCATGGCTGCAGTGGCCGTGAGCGGCTACTGCACTCCAGCCTGGACAACAGAGTGAAACTCCAACTCAAAAAAAAATTAAATAAAATTTTGCATGCCACAAAATTGAATTGTTTTAAGTGTGCCAGACAATGATTTTAGCAAGTTGACAGAGTAGTACAACCATTATCACCATTCACTTTTAGAACACCTCCTTCACTCCTATTAGCATCATCTGCCTATTTGCAGGCACTTCTTGTTCCCATGTCTCATTGTTTGTTTGTTTTAATTTTTTTTTTTTAGAGACAGAGTTTTGTCCCATCATCTAAGCAGGAGTGCAGTGGCACAATCATAGCTCGCTGCAGCCTCAAATTCCTGGCCTTAAGTGGTCTTCCCACCTTGGCCTCTCAAAGTGCCAGAAATACATGCACGAGTCACTGTACCTGGCATCTTTATTTTACATGAAGGAAAAAAATCAATTCAGGAAGCTGAGGCAGGAGGATCACTGGAGGCCAGCCTGGGCAACACAGTTTGTCTCTCTAAACAAACAAACAAATAAATACATTTTTTAAAAAGAAAGAAAATAATCAAGTATTTCCAGAATATTCAAAAACCCCAACAAATTTCCACAAATATGACCAAAACACCTGACTATTCAACACTTTTATATCCGATAGAAATTACATTTTCTTTCTATAGTGAGGCCAACATGTTCTATAATGGAAATAAACAATAAAGTGTTAAATAAAGTAAAGATATCTAAACTGGACTCCAAAGCCTGGTAGAAGCAAATGCTGGAACGTATAAAGGATTAATCCTTAAGGGAAAGAGAAGAGAAGACAATGATAAAACACATCTTTGGGAGTTTAGGAGAAGCAGAAGATTCTATAAGGGGAAAGACAGATAAAACTATAACATCATCTCGTGTTCTCCCAGGAAGTTTTAGCAGTGCCTAGAGGCAGAATTCTTACCTATGTTTTCAATACAGGAAGTAAATTCTGAGTAAAAAAATTTGCAAGTCATTATGATGAATAGACAGAAAGTAGTAATACCTAGTAAGAGGCTAAAATGAAAAAGATAATAAATGTTGACAAAGATGTAGAGAAACTGGAACTTTCACACATTGCTGGTAGGAGTATAAAATGATGCAGCTGCTTGAGAAACAGTTCAACAGTTCTTCAGAAGTTAAGTATAGAGTTACCATATGAACCAGCATTTCTATTCCTAGGTATATGTGCAAGAGAAATGAAATACATCCACAAAAACTTAGTAGTGAATGTCCATAGCAGCATTATCCTAATATCTCAAATGTAGAAACAAAATGTCCATTAAACTGATGAATGAATGAATGAAATGTGATAGTCATAAAAATGTATTATTTGCCCAAAACGAGTTCTGGTACATACTACAACATGGTTGAAACATTCTGCTTTAAAAAAAAAAAAAAGAGAAAGAAACATTCTGTTAAGTGAAAGAAGCCAGTCACAAAGACTACATATGAGGAAACACTCCCCAAAATCTGGAATTTATTTATTAAAATATTGTGAGACCAGCCCGGGAAACCTGGCGAGACTTCATCTCTACAATAAATAAATAAATAAATAGCCAGACATGGTGGCATGTGCCTGTAATTCCAGCTACTTGGAAGGCTAAGGCAGAAGAATCACCCGAGTCCAACAGGTCGAGGCTGCGGTGGCCATGAGCATGCCACTGCACTCCAACCCGGGTGACCAAGTGAGACTCCGACTCAAAAAAAAAGATTCTTAAAAAATTGTGTATTTATTCTTACATGTTTAAACTTCAGTCACTTTCAAAGTACTCTCTGTTTGATGCAATACACCTATCAAGATGATTTTTCCACTGCTTAAGACAATTTTTGAACTCATCAATTTAGGCCTCCTAGTGCTTTCTGTCTCTATTTGTTTCACCTCTTCTACATCAGTAAAATATTTCCCTTTAAGGACTTTTTTCACCCCAGGAAACAAAAAAAAATGTTGCTTGGGGCGAGATTGGGTGAACAGGGAGGGTCATGCCATAGTTGGTCAATAACTGTGGAACACTCAGAGTGATGTTGGCAGGTGCACTAGTAAATCACCCATCATGAGATGGGCAAATGGGTTGAAAGAATCTCAAAAAAAAAAAAAATTCACTGAAGCAGAACACACCCTCTTACAACAATGCTAGCTAGTACACTGATGCTAATGGGCTCCTAGAACACTTACCTCGTGGGGGAAACCTGTACTATAAGGGGTCCACTCTCCAAAGAATAATTCCATGTGTTTGGGGGTTCCCCTTGTATAGTGTGATTCCATTCATATAAAATGTCCACTATCCATTCTCCACTTCTTCATTAGTAACAAAATGCTGTTGATTTCAGCACTTTGCCAAACAGTATAAAACCTCCATTTTTCAGGCTCTTTTGCAGCTAGGAGTATCAGTGTGACTAAGTCCTGGACAATAAAATGCAAGTAAAGGCTTCTGGGAAGATGGATTAGACATATTTTTTTATATCTCTAAATAAAACTAAAAACCCTGTACAATATATTTAAAACAAAAAGAGCCAGGCATGGTGGCTCATGCCTGTAATTCTAGCACTTTGGCAGGTGGAGGCGAGAAGATTGCCTGCTTCAAGACCATCTTGGCAACTTGGAGAGATTTCATCTCTACAATAAATCAAAAAATTAGCTGGGCCAGTGGTGGTGCATGCCTGTAGTTCCAGCTATTTGGAAGGCTGAGGCAGAAGGATCACCTGAATCCAGTAGGTCAAGGCTGCAGTGGCTGTGAGCATGCCACTGCACTCCAGCCTGGGCTAAGAGTAAGACTCCAACTCAAAAAATAAAATAAAAAATAAATAAAACAAAAGATTCTAAAAGATGGCAAGAAGGCAAACTAGGAACCCAAAGGAACAACATGAAAATGAGTTCCCTGGGTTTTCATTTTTTTGCCTTCTATATCCCAGACCAGAATCTGCAAGCCAGCAACCCAGAAATGCCAAATACAAACCAAAAAAAAAGCCCCACAATCGACTGCTCTCTCTAGTCAAAGGGCAGCAAGACAGAAAAAAATGTTATTTTTGTTTTATTTTTTTCATTTTTATTTTTATTTTTTGAATCAGGGTCCCACTCTGCTGCCCAGGGTGGTGTAGCGGCACTATCATGGCTCACTGCAGCCTCAACCTTCTAGGCTCAGGTGGTCCTTCTACCTCAGTCTCCCAAGGAGTGTGTGCCACCATGCCTGGGCTTCTTTATATTTTTATAGAGATGAGGTCTTGCTATGTTGCCTAGGCTGGTCTCAAACTTCTGGACTAAAGCAATCTTCTCACCTTGGCCTCCCAAAGTGCTAGGATTACAGGTGTAATCTACCACACCCAGCCAAGACAGAAAAACTCCAGAGAGACACCACAGAACAAAACAAATAAGACTCCACCTTGCCCAGCCAGCAAAGACAGAGCAGAAAGCCTAGACTTCTAGCCGGGCCCAGTGGCTCAAGCCTATAATCCCAGTACTTTGGGAGGTCAAAGTGAGAGAACTGCCAGAGCCCGCGGGTTCAAGACCAGCCCGGGCAACATGGTGAGACCTCATCTCTACAATAAATCAAAAAATTAGCTGAGCATGGTAGGGCGCGCCTGTAGTTCCAGCTACTTGGAAGGCTGAGGCGGAAGGATCGCTGGAGCCCAGCAGGTTGACTCTGTGGTGGGCCGTGAATGTGCCACGGCACTCCAGCCTGGCCGACAGAGTAAGACTCCAACTCAAAAAGAAAAAAAAAAAAGCCTAGACTTCCATCCCTGCTTGGCTATAAGGCGGCACCTCAACTTCTTCTCGTAAATGGTGAACAATGATGAGGGGAAGAGGGTGGAGCTGGGACATTCGTCCCCCCTGAGCACGAACCAATACCCATCTCTAGCCCATCTGTGTCAGTGGAAACACCGTCAGTGGAAACACCTTAGGAGCTTGGACTTCCACTCCACACATCAGTCACAGGCAGCTCTCCCTCTCCCTGCAGGAGAGGTACCAGAGGGACTTGTAGGGAATGAGGACTTTCACTACCACCACTCAGCAGTACCAAGGCCACCACTCCATGTGGTGTCAGTAAAGGTCCTGTGGGAAGTGGTAATGAGGTGCTCATCTACCAATCTGGGGAGTATCAGTAGAGGCCAAGCAGAGAGCCCAAACTCCCTTGCACCTGTCCAGGAGTAACAAGCAAACTCCCCTCCCCAAGGCTGTCAACTTTGGGCGGGCAGAGAATCTAGACTTCCAATCCCACCTAGTGGTAATGAGGCAGTAACTATGTCCACCTCCAACAGCAATGATGAAGGGAGCCTGCTAAAATGGATTTAATAAGGCCCAGAGTCTTATGACATAATGCACAAATGTCAGGGTTTCAGTCAAAAATCACTCATTAAATCATAGATTCAGCTGGGCGCGGTGGCTCATACCTGTAATCCAAGCACTTTAGGAGGCAGAGGCGAGAGAATTACCTGAGGTCAGGAGTTCGAGACCACCCTGAGCAACATGGCCAGACCTGTCTCTACAATAAACTAAAAAAAATCAGCCGGGCATGATGGCACATGCCTGTGGTTCCAGCTACTTGGGAGGCTGAGGTGGTAGGATCACCTGAGCCCAGCATGTTGAGACTGCAGTGACCATGATGGTGACAATGCACTCCAGCCTGGATGAAAGAGTGAGACTCCAACTCAAAAAAAAAAAAAAAATCATGAAGAGATTTACAACTTGTCTGATGTATCTGGGGGAGAGAAAAATCAGAACCCATCTCAAATTGAATGATTAAAGATAATCAACAGATGCCAACACTGAGATGACTGAGATTAATTATACAATTTTTCTTTTCCTATCAAAATTTTATTGCCCTTCAGACTGACATTCCACTAACACTCTGCACTTACATAGCAAATGCCTTCACCGATTTTCAAAATAACACAAGGAAATGATAAACAGTGATAAAGGAAAGATTTAAGTATTTCCTAGAAATAATAGCTCAAGAAAATTTTGGCATTTGAAAATTTATTTCTCCTTTATTTTATTTTTATCTTTTTTTTTTTTTTTTTTTTGAGTCAGAATCTCACTGTTGCCCAGACTGGAGTGCAGTGGCACACGGCCACCACAGCCTCCACCTGCTGGACTCAGGCAATCCTTTCACCTCAGCCTTCCAAGTAGCTGGAACTACAGGCGCGCACTACCGGCTGGCTAATTTTTTGATTTACTGTAGAGATGAGGTCTCACCAAGTTGCCCAGGCTGGTCTTGAACCAGTGGGCTCAGGCAATCCTCTCACCTTGGTCTTCCAAAGTACTGGGATTATAGGCGTGAGCCAACGCGCCCAGCCCTCCTTTTTTATTTCTTAAGCATATTACTTGGCTAGAAACAACTAGAATGAATTCCTTGCACTTCTCAAATTTATTCTTCTCTAATATTATTTAGTGTGCAATTCTTAGAAGAATAAAACCAAGAACACATTAAAATTTTTAATTTTTATATTGAAAAACCCCAATTCAAAATTATTTATTTTTTTTTTATTTTTTCCTTTTTTTTGAGTTGGAGCCTTACTCTGTAGCCCAAGCTGGAGTGCAGTGGCATGCTCATGACCACTGCAGCCTCGACCTGCTGGGCTCAGGCGATCCTTCCACCTCAGCCTTCCAAGTAGCTGAAACTACAGGTGCACACTACCACCTCTGGCTTTTTTTAATTGTAAAGACGAGGGTTCACCAGGTTGCCCAGGCTGGTCTCGAACCCCTGAGTTCAGGCCATCCTCTCATCTTGGCTTCCCAAAGGGCTGGGATTACAGGCTTGAGCCACCGTCTGGCTTAGCATTTCTACTCAAATACATCTAGGGCAGGTGAGACTTTTCATGTCCAACAAGTCATCCGCTGGTCTAGGAACCACACTCTGAGAACCACTGCCATAAAGAGATGATGCTTATGCAGATCACAAAATATATTACTAAAGGTAGTTGCTGGAAGTCTAACTCTCATGACACAAGCATAACAGTTGTACTTGATTCTGAATTAAGAGTAATAATTAGTGGGAGAGAAAGGGAAGTCAAAGCCATAATTTGTGTAAAGTTAAAAGTTCATAAGAACCAGAATACAAAAACAAATAAGCAACTCCCTCCCTACAAAGAAAAAAAGAAAGAAAAGAAAAAAACCCAATTGATGCATTTATTCAACATGTATTAACAAAAACTATGTGCTGGACTCAATCCCACATAGGGAAAACACAAACAACTTATGTTGTTTAAAGCCTTAACTGCTAAGCAGACCCTGAACATTTACCATAAAACTTTAAGAAAGGGATTGGCAGCGGGATACTGCCGGGGAGGGGTGTGAGGACACAACATGAATAAGGGTACCTGATCTCAAACCAGGCCAAGCGGGACCAAATGGAGGTCCAAACTTTACCTGTACGATGTCTACTTGTATGCCTAATCTTGAATTGTACCCCACATCTTTAAAATAAAATAAAACTTTTTAAAAAATCTTAACTGCCAAAAAGCTCACAATCTAAAAGATTAAAAAAGGACAAAAAGTAATTTTAAAGCTAGAAAGTTAAGTAATTCAACCAAAATAACAAATACAGAAAATCTGTTCAGCAAATTTGCAAGTTATAACCTCAGTGGCATTTTTATTCTTTAGTGACAAGGGACAAAAAAGGAAAGAGACTTCACTCCAACAACAATTACAATAAAAAACATTTAAATGTAACAAATATCGGCCGGGTACAGGGGCTCATGCCTATAATCGCAGCACTTTGGGAGGCCAAGGTGAAAGCCCACAGGTTCGAGTCCAGCCTGGGCAATTTGGCGAGAACTCACCTCTACAATAAGTAAAAAAAAAAATTAACCACTCACGGTGGCACATTCCTGTGGTTCCAGCTACTTGGAAGGCTGAGGTGGAAGGACCACCTAAGCCCAGGAGTTCGAGGCTGAGGTGGCCATGAGCATGTCACTGCACTCCAGCCTGGGCAACAGAGTGAGACTCCAACTCAAAAAAAAAAAAAAAAAAAATATATATATATATATATATATATATATATATATTATCATACATACATATATATATAAATTATGCCAGTTATCAGTGTATTGCCTCTCAGCTCTAAATTCCTTAGAGCCTGCTCAACAATAGGGGAGCTAGGGACTGGGAACAGCTCTGCTGTTTAGGGAGTTCCATGGGTGGCTCTATTGGGCCAGAGCAGGGAAGGAACCTGCAGGAAGATCTGCTTCTCTTCCTGGTTCAAGTTCTCTCTTTTTTGTTGTTGTTGTGCTTACCCTTTTGTAGTTTATCCCTCAGTACTAGTTAAATCTCAGTGAAACATTCCATGTTCAAATTAATGTATGATTTTTGTCTCCTGGCTGAATCTTGACTGATATGTATATATCTACGTATATATGCATGCATGCATGTATATATGTTTATATGTGTACATATGCATTATAAGTATATGTTGCATGTGTTTGCACGCACATGTGCATATGTAGATATGTATATATTGCATGTGTATGTACATAAATGTGCATGTATATATAAGTATGCATATGTAGGCACATATGTATGCATAAATATGCATATATTTATATATTAAATATAATTTAATTAATTGGGCATATAAGTCTACATCATTGAGAATCACATGCTGGGGAAAGATGTCTGATACATCATGCTGTTCTTTGAGAAGCTGCCCTGAGCTAGGAGTTTCTGTACCCAGTTTTGCCCAAAATTGCTGCCTGAACTCTGGGCAATTAATTATAATTTAATTAATCGAGTTAACCTATCATTAACTATTGCTTCTCATTCAAAGATTCATTTGCAAATATAAAATTGTCTCTAAAGATCAAAATGATTGACCTCCTCCATGAAATCACTAAGTTGATTGGTACAATTGGTGTGCAAATTATGTGGTCAGACATTTTATGAATCTTATTGACCTTAACTGACAGGCAAATTTTGTTGTCTTGTGTCATGAGAGATGCAGACTGGGCAGTGGTATGTTGTAGCAGCTCTACAATGGAAATGAAGCCCATTTCCAATGGAACCACTTTAAGTTCACATTGTTGAGAATCACACATGTTGGGAAAGGGTGACTTGATACATCATGCTGCTCTTTGAGAAGCTGCCCCAAAGTAGGAGTTTCTGTTCCCAGTTTTGCCCCAAATTGCTACCTGAACTCTGGGCAAGTCATGTTCCCTTCCTGTGAACTGAGGGTATTGATTCAGCTCTCTTGGGCACTTCCCACTTAACACCAAACCTGTACTCACTTGGTTGCCCACCACAAGTTTCTTTGAGCTTTTGCCAGTCTTTCCTTATGAGATGGTCATGGTGTGTATCATGGGGCAAGTGTTTGCTGGTAAGGTTTTCTCTGGAGCAGACAGAACTATGAATCATGTCTTTATGTTGCTGCCTTGCTAGCTCATGTGTGCCAGCCATAGTGAGCATACTGCCTGGACCTGCTTTGCCTTCTGTTTGCTTTGAATCATATCTTCAGCATCCAAATTTATTTCCTGTCACCATTTAATTATCAGTTGTTTATTTTATGTTTATTTATTACTTTTTTTGCTGAAATTTATTTTTAATGCATGTATTGCTTGAATTGCTTTTTAAAAAAGTCCTCTTTGGCCTCCTGATTCCAGCTGGTGTCGGCAGTGGGATACCTGCGCTCGAAGAACATTATTCATCGGGACATCAAGGATGAAAACATTGTGATTGCTGAAGACTTTACAATTAAGCTGATAGACTTTGGCTCAGCTGCCTACTTGGAAAGGGGCAAATTATTTTATACTTTTTGTGGAACCATTGAGTACTGTGCACCTGAAGTTCTCATGGGGAATCCGTATGTATTATGCTGCAGTATAGCCTGTTTTTGTGTTTTTTGTTAGGATACTGTGATTATTGGTTTAGTTTTAGGTGGGAAAACAGCTTTAATTTGTGATAAGGGCGTTTTGAAAAAGGAGTAGGCAGACAGGCAGACAAGGTAGTATCGATCAAAGGCAGCTGGGTGATAGATATATAGGGCTTCATTATATTGTTTTCCCAACTTGTGTTTATGTTTTTTACATAACAAGAAAAATATAAAAGACAAAGATTAAAAAGTCCCAAAAGAATGTACTCTTCAAATGAAGGAAAAGGATTCGTTAGGTTTATTTATTTTGATGACAGGAATAATAATTTCCTTCAATAAAATATTGTCTGGTTAGCCATAAAAGAAGTTGAGTAATAGAGAACGTATTATTGCAGGGAATTTGTGCTAAAGATGGAACCCCTGACTGGGGTTGCTATCACTGACCAGCCAGCCTCTATGTTGCTCAGCTGTGCCCTGAGGATAGGGGCCAGCTGAGACTCTCTGCTCTTGTTGGGGGAGAAGCAGTGTCTTGGGGTGCATTTGCATCTCTGCAGTAAGGGGAGCCTGTGAACTGGGGGCTGGCCTGGGCAGGACCATCTCTTGGAGAACTTGAGAGGAAAGAAAAATAGAAAGGAAATTGTTGCTCATGGGTTTGCAGGGCTTGAGTGGAAACTGTCTGCTGACTGTGCTTTTCCTGCATGTGCCTAGATCTGTCTCATTTGCATATAAACCAAGTATGTCTTTTTATGTATGAAATGGATTTCATTAAGTCTGAAACAGACAACAAGTATTTTCCTCTAGCACCTACACATACTTTAGAGGTGCGGTTAGAATGTGCCTCTAGGCGAGTTCATGGTTAGAAGATCAGACAGTCATAGCGCCATATGGACCTGCACAACCCATCACTGTAGCACTCTGCCATATTGCTTGTGCCCACTCCAAGTGGTCCTCTAGGAGGGAGGCTGATATTGTTCTTATGGGACAGGTATGTGAGGTTACTTAGACAGACATGGTCAGAGCTGGATCTGACCTGGCGGCCTGAGTCTAGAGTGTTTGCTTATAGCCACTGCCGTCTCTGTGCCATGTCTCATGAGAACCTTCAACATTGGGGCAAGAAGTGACCCGGCGCTTAGGTCTTGGTGTCTGTCTAGGCCACGTTTCATCTCAGTCAGGATGTGCCGGCTCCAGGCTGCCACACTGGGTCCTCTGTACCCAGCAGCCCTCCGCCTGCGCCAGTCTCTCCATATCAGGTAGCATGGGCTTTCTCTGGCCTGCCTGGTCCCTGTGTGCAGAGCATGGAGAGAGCACAAATAAGCTCTTCCCTCTAGAGCCTCCATGCATCTTCAGAGCCACCACAGTGTGAAATATTAAAGTGGGATGGTCTGAGAAGGGCCTTGGAGTTTCTTTTCAGATCTGATTTGGTTACTCTGGTACTCGATGAGTGCCAGTAGACTCTGCCCTGATGTCGCTGTTGTGTTTTCTGTTAGGGGGAACTATGTGTCCCCTGTCCGCTGACCTGTGACATGTACTGCATGGCTGGTAATGCCCATCCTGCACTCAGGCTGCGAAGCTTCTGCGGGGGAGAATGGGGAGGTGGGTAAGGGTTCCAACCTGGGCCAACAGCTCAGTGCTGTTCAGTGACCTTCTGTCTCTGCCGCCTAGAGCTGTTGCTCCGGCCTTCTCTCTGAGCCCCTGCCTTGTGAGGTCTCTGTCACTTGTTCTGGCCCTTCCTTTCCCACCATGCAAGTGGCTGTGGTGCTCCTGGGCTTGCTGGGTTGCAGACTTTCCTCCTATGAGCTCCTTTGTTCATCCTACATCCTCTTACCATCTCACTGGGTGAAAAGTTTTCTGAGTTCTGATTCTTGGTGCTGTCCTTAGGAACTTTGCTTCCTTCCTCATCATTTTCATATCCTCCCACTACTTTATGGCCTTTGTCCAAATTCAGCTCACAACTTACTGTTCCTAAAAGTTGATTATCTTTTTACTGTGGTAAAATGTGCATGGCATAAAACTTACCACTTTAGCAATTTTTAAGCGTATAGTTCAGTGGCATTAAGACTATTCATGTTATTGTCACAACTGTTACCACTGTCCATCTTTAGAACACTTTTCAACATGTAAAATTTAGCCACTGTCCCCATTAAGCAAACTCCCTATTCTCTTCCCCAACTCCCTGGCATCCACCATTCTACTTTCTGTTTCTATGAATCTGACTACTCTAGGTATCTCATATAAGTGGAACATGTAGTATTTGTCTTTTTGTGACTGGCTTATTTCACTAATGTCCTCAAGGTTCATCTATATTGTAGCATGTGACAGTATTTTCTTCATTCTGAAGGCTAAGTAACTTTCCATTGTATGTATATACTGTATTTATCCATTCATCTGTCAATGGACATTTGTGTTGCTTCCACCTTTTGGCTGTTGTGAATAATGCTGCTGTGAACAAGGGTGTGCAAATATCTCCTGCCATTTGTTTTTATAAATAAAGTTTTATTGGAATACTTCAGTCCTCATTTGCTTATGTATTGTCTGTGGCTGTTTTTGTGCCACATGGCAGAGTTGAGTAGTTGAATGAGACCGTGTGTTCCACTTACTATTTGGCTCTTTGTGGAAAAAAGTTGCTTAAGGATGCTTGATCTCAAGCCAGGCAAAGTGGGGACCAAAGGGAGGCCCAAACTTTACCTGTGTGATGACAACTTGTATACCTAATCCTGAATTCCACCCCACATCTTTCAAATAAAATTAAAAATAAATAAATAAAAGAAAAAGTTGCTGACTCCTGTTCTACTCTATTGGATGCGTCTCTTCGACTTCCAAAATTCTTGAAATCTTTCTCTAAAAAACAGGAGCCACTCAAAGACAAAAACTGTTGAATCTGATTTTCTTGCTTTAGCTCGTTCAGTCTCTTTGCTTCCCTAAGGTCTGTGCTGGTGACCTCTCTCCACTTAATCTAGAGTCCTGACTTTACCCATGCTACTGCTCTGGGCTCTGCGTCTGCTCTCTTCCCTTCCTGGTCCCTCTTCTCTGAGTCCAGCAGAGGGCTCTGTCCTTGGCCCTCTTGTCACTGCTGTGGTTTTTCTTCACTGCCTTATCTAATTATGGTTCTGGTGAAAGGCTGCTGTTTCCCAGACCTACTCTCCAGGCTTGACTGCCCTCAAAGCTCCAGCCCCAGGAGACTTATTGCCTCAGGCGGCACATGGTCAGCGCCTTGGTTCCACTTGGCAGCAACTTTACCCCACTAAGTCTTGTTGTCCTGTATAACATGAAGATAATATTTATCTTGCTAGGCTGTTGTGAGGATTAGGGTTAAACCATATAAAATGCCTGCTATACCGTCAGCATCTCTAGGTATCTAATACATGGTAGTTTGGATGAAGATATTTATGATGATGAGAAATAACCGTAGTGTACCCCCCAGGGCATTTTTTGTCCAAAGCTTGCTCCTCCAGTTGGCCCACTGCCTAAAAAACCCACCTCCACTGCGCCCTTCTGGTTCATTCTCTTCTCTATCCCTGCTGCTGTCACCTCACTTTGTCCTTCAGTATTTCTCACTTGTTCCAGTCTCGTCCTTGAGCATCCTTCACATTGTTGCCACAGTGAGCTTTCTAAAGGGAGTGCTTGTCTACTGCCATACCACAAACATGCCCAGTCTCATCTAAAGGGCACACTACCCTGTCTGTGGCTCTTGTGGCCCTCAGCGAGCCAAGTGACTCTTGTTCTGCTTCCTTTGGGAGGCCCTTCTGCCCCCAGGTGGACACTTGCTTTGCTCCCATGAGCTGTGTGCACCATTTCATCTTGTAGTTGGTGTTGCTTCCTGACTAGACTTGGAACTGCCCAAGGGCCTCTCTACCCTGGCACGTTTTCTTGGTGGCTGACTTGGGGCAGATGTGCATGGAAATTGAGAATGTGGTGGAGTGGTGTAGCAAGTCTCCCTGGAAACTGCTGCTTTGCCTTGTGTGATGGTTGTGGAGGCCCCAGCACTGATGCCCTGATGCTTCCTCCTCCTCGCAGCTACAGAGGGCCAGAGCTGGAAATGTGGTCACTGGGAGTCACGCTGTACACTCTGATCTTTGAGGAGAACCCCTTCTGTGAGCTGGAGGAAACAGTGGAGGCTGTGATACACCCACCGTACTTGGTGTCTGAAGGTGAGCACAAGCCATAAGTGACCAACAGATGACACTGTCCTCATAAACTAGCAGTTTTTTTCCTACTTCCCCTCTTTCCTCAGTCTGTCTTTGTCCATATTGGTAACCTCATTTATCTTTCTGTTCTATTTATATAATACTTTGATCTGAACATAAGAATAATTTGAATATGACTTTAGAACATCTTGATAATTTAACTTTGTTTTTTCTTTTTTTAGTCAGAGTCTCACTCTATTGCCCAGGCTAGAGTGCAGCAGTGGCACACTCATGGCCACCCCAGTATCAACCTGTTGGACTCAGGCGATCCTTCTGCCTTAGCCTTCTAAGTAGCCAGAACTACAGGTGCATGCTACCATGTCTGGCTAATTTTTTGATATATTGTAGAGACAAGGTCTCACCAAGTTGCCCAGGCTGGTCTCGAACCCCTAGGCTCAGGCAATCCTCGTGCCTCGACCTCCCAAATAATTTAATTTTTATTAGTGTTCTCCTTTGGATCTTGGAGACCCTCTTGTGAGAAATAGACTTGCAGTCAGTACACTTGGCCCTGGCAGTAACTATAAGATCATGCACTTAGATTAGAAACTCTCTCACATGGGGTGCAGGGAGGTGGATTGAGGGACTTGACCCCCAACAACTCACGTGAAGCCATGGGACTCCAGTCCCTCCATGAGCGCCCGATGAGGTGACTCAGCTCCTCTCGGGGCAGGAGTACAGTTTGCATCTGGAGCAAGGACAAATGGGGGAGATGGATGTGGGCTCAGTGGTCAGAAAGGCTTCCTCAGTCTTGAGTGGGTCACCTCAGGAGCTTACACTCTGCAGGAGACCTAGGAGCTAGTGAGGGTTTGACAGACAGTCAGGGGTCAGTGGGGTAGCTGGACCATGGACATTCTATGATTCTGTAACTATCATATATTGTTATAAGTAGTGAGGTAATGAATGCCTTCATACATAAACTCTATGCCTTGATTCTTTGCTTAGGTTAGTTGCTTCTGCCTTAACTTGGCCTCATAACAAAGTACTATAGACTGGGTTTAAACAAAAGACATGAGTTTCTCACAGTTCTGGAGATGGCCACCTTCTTGCTATGTCCTCACATGGCAGAGAGAGTGCACGTGCTCTGGTCTCTTCCTATTTTTTATAAGGACACTAATACTGTTGGGGGAGGGGCTCCACTCTCATGACCTTACCTGACTCCAGCTACCTCCCAGAGGCTCCACCTTTGAATACCGTCTTATTAGGGGTTAGGGCTTCAACATAAGAACTGTGGTGGACCATGACTCAGTTTATAGCTGCCTAGAAAAGGATTTGTAGAGCTTTGCTAGGGTTCTGGATTTCTATGATACTATAGCTCTTGAAGCATGCTCTTCCACCCACAGAAGCTGTTCCATGTGTTTTCCCACTAGGCTCTCATGATGAGTCCTCTGGGACAGTGAGGCTCTGAGTGGCCCTAGCTGAGTTGGCACCCACATTGTTAGAAGAAATGAGATTGGAATCCAGACTCAAAGCTGGTGGCTCCTCTTAGAGCTTGTGGTGGCTTCCTCTGGGGACCAATATGGGGATGCCCCTACTGATTGCCTTCCCCTTGCCTGTCATGTTAACCCTGTGTTATCCATGGCTCTGCATAACCAGAGCCCCTGAGAACAAACCAACTGAGTGAGATGGCTCTTGAACTTTAAGCTTTCATTTCAGAGGTGATGAGCATCTCCCACAGCTTTTCTCAAAGTGCAAGTGGGCCATGCACTAGATCTCCTGGGGTTCCTGGGCTGCCTTCTACCCAAAGGCTCTACAGGGGTATGGTCACCCAGGAATCTGCAGTTTTGAGATGTGCCCCACTTGATCCTGGCCTAGATACATCATCTCTGTTCTTTGTGTCCCCAGAACTCATGAGCCTTGTGTCTGGGCTGCTGCATCCAGCCCCTGAGCAGCGCACCACCTTGGACAAGCTGGTGATAGACCCGTGGGTGATACAACCTGTGAACCTAGCTGACTACACATGGGAAGAGGTGTGTCCAGTAAACAAGCCAGGTGAGAGGCTTCTTGGCGTCCTTCCCTCCCTAAGTGATTTTACTTGGAATGAGGAGGTCATCAGGCTGCCTTCCTGGGTCAGGAGGAGGAGCAGAAGGTTCCCTGGATACAAATGTCAGGGCCTATCAGTGGCCTGTTACCTGTGAAGAGGGGACTTGATTCTGTCCAGGGATCCCTGGATTCTACTGGGGTTCAGGTATGGCTGTGGACCTTGAGGGTACAAGTGCCCATGGGAGAAGGGATTGAAGAATATAGCTGGTGATTGTCTGACGGGTAAAGGGTAGGATGAGGCCATGGACGCTGAGTGTGATGCTCTAGGGGTTCTGAGGCCTGTGGTTCTTCAGACAAGGCTTTGTTACTCAGAGCAGTCAGACCAAGCTGGTATTGATGGCTCACCGGAGCAGGATTTCTACTTCTGGAACATTGCCAGCTGGGTTTCTGAGGGGTGGGGGGTGGGGGGACTGCTACTTTTCTAGAATTTCTTCCAGGGAGAAGCCAAGTATTTTAGAATCTTGTGTTGTTAGCATGTGATTGATACAGTGTCTTCTTTTTACTTCAGAAGGTGGAGCTCTGTCAACTGCCAGTCTGGAGATGAGCACCAGGAGTCTCAATGAAGCATCTCAGACCCAGGAGCTTTATAGGGGCTCCTGCCCCAGGGGAGGCTCCTAACAGCCAGTGCTATTAACATTGTAGGGATCCCTCTCCACTGATGGGCTGAAAACTAGCTTCTTGCTGCTCTTTTCCATTTAATTAGGAAAATCATATGGTTTTCAGACCCCATCTGTTTGGAGAAGATAAATGCTCAAGAATTAGGCCCAGTTTGCCTTCTAGAAACTCATGTGCAAGTTTGATAAATGCCAGAACAAAAGCCAGTGATACTATATTATTATAGGTTTATAAAATAGACTTGGAATTAACTTCTTTTCATGATCTAGAAAAACATTGCAGTGTTCAATTGTTTTATACTATTAAGGGGCTTTTAATTTGTGAACTTCTGACAGGCCTTAAAGAATATTTTAATTCTCTACTTTTGTGTATATGCATATGTTTTGTTTCATCTGACTTGGCATATGTTCATCTGAGCAATAGATACCTGAAATATGCAGAATTAGTTTGCCAAATGACCTAATGATTTCATTAATTTATTCCTTGAACACCATTCAAATTAAAGCAATTTTGTTAGTAAACAATTATCCTGACTTGGATTCTGTGAATTGTTCCAGTGTGCTGGGTGTGAGAAGCACTTTTTTATTTTATTTTTATTTTTTTTTTACCATTTGTGTACCCCACTTGTCACAGCTGGAAAGGAGTCTAGCCTTAGTAAGTCTGGGTCCCTTTCACAGGCAGGCCCCACCAGGGGTGGGCCCAGGGCTCTGAAGCTTGCTTCATCTGAAAAGACAGGTTGACAGTGTGGCATTCTCCAGGACTTCCCTTGTCTGGGCTCTGTAGCAGGACTCTGCTGTCAACATGTGGTGCACTGCCAGCTGTCCCTGAACATCCTGCAGCCAGTCAGCCCCCCTCCCTGTTTGTGTGAAGGGTTTCTAGGCCCCACCTCTATGTCTATCTGAGGGCCTTCCAGGGGCCGCCTCTGGTCTACATGAGGGGCTCCAGCTCTGTCTATCCTCAGTGCTATTTCTCACATACTTAGCTGGCTGATTCCCTCTCTTAGGATCCAATCCATCTCCATCTCAGACGTAGTTAGCTAGGTCAAGCATATTAAATCCAGTTTTATTTCATGTCTGGGTTAGAGAGGAGGGAGTGGTTAGGAGTGAGAGTAAAACCTCTCTTTTTTTTTCCTGCTGAGAAGAAAAACAAAACCAAAGCCAAAACACCTTCCCTTTTTCCATGTCATCATTACACAGACTTTTTCTTCATATTCCAAACTACTCCTGTTCAGAACTCTCTGGAAGCTGCTTGGGGGCCAGGCTGCATTCAGTATGGTTCTGTGCTCAGTTTCTAGTGGCTACTTAGGAGGCACACAACTGTTTCTTTTAGGATGATCAGAGCACAGTTGATTTTAGTCCCCTTTCTTTAGAGAGTGCTGCTGCGTCTCCCTGTTGGGGAGGGGAACCCTCTTCCATCAAGTACATTAAAGGTGCAGAGTTTTTAGAAGTGTATAGTAGAAATTTAGTGACATTTACTCCTTAGAATTCAAATAAGTTTTTTGATATTCTAAGAATTCTAAATGCTTTTCCTTGTACTGTTTATGATGCTTATAGCATGTTACAGAATGGTGTTTTTCAGACAGGTAATAGACTGAGACTACAACATCCTAGCTCTCCAAGAACTGTTACTTCTTTATAAGAAAAGAATTAAATAATTAAAGCTCAGCTGACTTCATGGTAGTGGAAGGTCTGATATTTTGCAAGTTTTCTTTACAGAAGGGACCCAGAGAGAAAAGTTCTGAGGCTGAGGCTGACCATTTTTCCACTGTTTTAAGTATGGTTCAAGAAAGCTGTCTTCACAAAAGACTAAAGGCATCAACTATTCATAGTAATCCTTGCATCCCAGCCATCACTTTATTTCTAGAGCTAGATAACCTGTTCAGGTTCCTCGATTCTTTCCAAGGAGTTGGGGTGGCTTACAGGGTTTTCTTAGGCATTCAGTGTAAAAGCAGTCACACAATTTATTTTGAGGTGTTGGCAGTTGAATATTTAAGAAAAAAATTATGGCTGGACGCAGTGACTCAAGCCTGTAATCCTAGCACTTTGGGAGGCCAAGGTGAGGGGACTGCCTGAGCCCACGGGTTTGAGAACAGCCTGGGCAACTTGGCAAGACCTCATCTCTACAACAAATAAAAAAATTCACTGGGCATGGTAGCGCGCACCTGTAGTTCTGGCTACTTGGAAAGCTGAGGCAGAAGGATGGCCTGAGCCCAGCATCGACCTGCTGGGATGGCTGTGAGCATGCCACTGCACTCCAGCCTGGGCAACGGAGTGAGACTCCAACTCCAAAAAAAAAAAAAAAAAGAAAGAAAAAGAAAAAATTACATTTAAAAAAACATTAGCAACCAATTCTGTCGTTCTACACAGAATACAATCTTCATTTTCTTTGACATAATCCTTTTGTCAAAAGATACTTTTACATACATAATTAGCACCCAGCTGGTGTGTGGCACAGAGCAGATAACTCTGAATGGGTATTCATACAGAAATCAAGCCTTGTGTCTCAATTCAGCAAGAAGTAGATAAAAAAAGAAGAAATGCTTATCAATTAACATTTTGGGATAACAAGGGGTGGAATTTAGGGAGCTGAGAAAGCATACCTTTTTATTTGCACAACTGTCTCTTTTGAAAAGTTCCTGGGTTCTATAACCAAACAGGTCTAGAGATGAAATCAGAATGAATACACTTTAGGCAGGAACATTACTGTATTTCACCCTGAGGAAACCAGACTTTTGAGAGGGCTCTTATTTATAAAGGGCAATGTGCCATAGCTCTTGTCATTTTATTACCTGAGTCGAGTCTTTTAAAAACAGTAAATTCTTATCTTCCACTGGCTGAGGGTAAAAAAGAAAACAACAAAAGACTTATTTTTTTGTATGTGTGGCCCCGCTGTTCATTCTGAATACAGATTTTTACGCAATAAAAATCTTAAGTATCTTTATCTGGAGCTGAATCCATTTTTACTGCTTTAGGAAGGATTTTAGTGCTCCCCTATTAAGTTATTGAATCAAGGTTATGGTTTCATTTTATATGTACTCTTAAGAGGAATTCTAAGGTCACCGAAGCAAGAGTATGGGCCAGGGAGACTCCTTGAACAAGCCGAGAGCGCCATGGGAAAGACGGGCGGTGCCGCCGAGTAAACACAGAAAACCCGGGCACCCGAGGGCTCAGGCTGCAGCACAAGGCGGCGGCGGTGCGGTAACGCACACGCCACCAGCTTCCGTTTTGTAGGGGCAGATCAGGGAGAACCGAGCCCCGGAAAGCCGTGAGCTCTCTGCAAAGCTCCCTGCTGAAGGCACGACCCACCGTCTCTGCGACGGAACGCAGTCCCCGCGCACCCGCGCTGGTGCCAAGACGGCAGCAGTGACGGACCGGAAATGAAGGACCGGGGAGTGCCGGCTGCTTCCGGCGCCATCGCAACTACAGTCTCCTGAACGTTATGGCTGCGCTCTGCCGGCAGGTAGGTAGTGCTGGGTGCCGGGTCCCGCGGGGGTCGCGGGCAGGCGCACCAGGACGCTGAAGAGCCACTGCCGCCGAGATGTTTCACGGCCGGGCCGTGGAAGCTTGTGAGAAAAGCTTTCTTGGGTGGCCGGTACACGCTGACCTAGTTTTGTCAGCATACATGGACCTGTGTAGCTCTTTGCTCGATTCGTGCGGCTTTAACTGAGTTTCCTGGGGCAGGGCGACCGGCAGATCCGGTGACTGCCCGCTATTTTTAGCGGAGGGAGCAGCTGGACCACCAATCAACAATGTGAGACGGCAGAGGCTGGAGAGCGGCAAGCACTTGGACTTGACTTACGGGCCGGGGTGCGACAGTCGATGACGGTGGAGAAGGGGTTGGGACCGATATGAAGGGTTTTGAGTGCCTGGGTGGTTTGTGCTTAGTTTGTTAAGCGCTGGCCTGAACCATTGAAGACTTTTTTTTAGGTCAACTGGGATCTTTACAAGCTGACTAATTACGGTTGACCCTTAAACAATGCAGAAGTTAGAGGCAACCCCCCAAGTTGAAAATTCGTATGTAACTTTTGACCTCCTTAGCTCTTAACTTACTAATAGCCTGTTGTTGACGGGAAGTTGTACTGATAACATAAACAATCGGTTAACACATATTTTGTACGTTATATATATGATATGCTGCATTCTTAAAGTAAGCTAGAGAAAACAATGTTATTAAGCAAATAATAAGGAAGAGGAAATACATTTGCTGTTCATTAAGTGGAATTGAGTCATCATAAAGGTCTTTTAGCTGAGGAGGAGGGAAGAGGGGTTGATCTTGTTCACTCAGGAGTGGCAAAGGGGGAAGAAAATCCACATATAAGTGGACCCTAGCAGTTCAAACCCCTGTTGCTCAAGGGTCAACTCTGTATCCCACAAGATTCTTGTGGGATGAGTTTAGGTATGTTAATCTGGAGTCTAGTCTGCGGTCCAGATTTTTTTGGCAAGCATGACCAGGTGGCCTAGAATTCATTTTTCCCACCCCCTTCCTGTCCATGCCCTTGGAGTTAGAGCAGTGAAAGCTAATGATACTGTACCCATGTGACTCCCATCTCCATGCCCTTGAAATATCCTTTTCTCTATATGTGAGCTTCCTACTCTCTAGGCTTAAGCTCAGAGATGATTTTGCAGATTGCTTATAAAAACTGTTAGGTTTGTGTGGAACCCTATCTCAAAAATTTTGTGATGTCCATTACACTAGGGATTGATTGTCTTTGGGTCCTATGTCTTATAGGTCCTTGACTGGCACCGACTGATCCCCCTCACCTGGGCCTGTATGGCCAGGCACACTTCTCTTGGAGAACAGAAAAGGATGGCTGCTTCTTTGTTGCGTAAAATGACTACAGCTTCCAATAGAGGTAGCCTTGAGGAGTTATCCTATGTTGGATCCAATAAATATGTGCAGGAACCAGAGTGCAAGATGAATCTTGTTCAGTGCCTCCGTGAGAAGCAGAGATCCACTCCTATGGATCAAGAGGCCTTGGAGCTAGAAAATATCATCAGTTCCCTCCTGGATATGGGTTTCAGTGATGCTCATATTAATGAATTGCTCAGTGTACAACCAGGTGCTAACCTTCAACAGATGCTGGACATCATTTCAGAATTTATACTCTTGGGTCTGAATCCAGAGCCTGTGTATGTGGCCTTGAAGAAAAGTCCCCAGTTATTGAAAATGTCTATAATGCAAGTGAAGAAGCGCTCCAGTTATCTGCGAAAGCTTGGGCTTGAAGAAGGTACAAGAAGATGCAGATTTTATGTAGTGTGAAAGGAGCCAGAGTTGGGGGAAAGCCTAAGGTGAGGTGGATTAGGGAAGGTTTCTGAAGAAAAGTTAGTGTCCTAGAGAGGAATGTGTGATTTGGCTTGGAGGTGAGGAAGAAGAATTTGTAGAATATATTGTGGGAGGGAAGTGAGGAGAGTTAAGACTGGAAGAGAGAATTGAGTGCCAGGACTGAGATTCTTGTCTGGTTGTTCACTGGGAGGGTCTCTAGGTCTCTGGTACCTAGAACAGTGGGTACATGGTATGTGTGCTCAGTAGATTGATGTTGATATGTGATGTTAGTAAATGTGCATATATGTAACCTTTGATGTTTAAATCACCTTGATGTTGTCTTAGTACTTTTTCTCTGTGTGATGTTAAAACCAACAATACCATCCCTTGTAAAGATTTAGATTCTAGCTGAGTGTTTTGATTTACTGTGGAACCTGAGAGATCTTTCCAGGTTCCTGAGAAACTGGTGGAGTGGCCTCCTACCCCTCAACTATGTTCATACTGCAAGGATCCTTGAAATGTGAAATTCTTAGCTTTCTTTTTTGTTTTTTTTTTTTGTTTTTTTGAGTCAGGGTCTCACTCTGTCATCCAGGCTGGAGTGCAGTGGCACAGTCATGGCCACCACAGCCTCGACCTGCTGGGCTCAGGTGATCCTTCCACTTCAGCCTTCCAAGTAGATGGAACCACAGGCATGTGCCACCACGCCCAGCTAATTTTTTTGATTTATTGTAGAGACAAGGTCTCACCAAGTTGTCCACACTGGTCTCGAACCCTGTGGGCTCAGGTAGTCCTCTTGCTTCTGCCTCTCAAGGTGCTGGGATTACAGGCATAAGCCACTGTTCCCAGCCCCTTAGCTTTCTATAGGGGCCCTCTGGAGGAGAGTATTGGGGGGCCATGATGGTTTCTGAGAACTCCTACCCTGAGGAGTTCCACTGTTCTTCATTTTCATTATTGACTCTTCCTAATAACTTTATTTTTTGTGGTGGGAGGAAAGGCTTAGGACCCACTATTTCACAGGATGTCTATAAGTCTCTTCTAGAAGATAAGCAAAAAATAGTCTTGTATATTTCTCTTAACAGATTACCTCTTACAGTGTAATCTAAAAGGCTAAACTTAATATGTTACGTGTCATGATTATCAATCAGCAAACTTAGCACAGACTTAAGAGATGAAGATAAAGCCTAAATTTCTGAAATGACTCTTCACACATTAAGACAATGAGTAATTTGAATGTTAGGGTACTTTTAATCAACAGTTTAAGCAGTTTTAAGTTTCTAATTACTAAATTTTGTTCAGCTATTCCTAGGAGGACCACATACCCCAGTGTGCCTGGAATCATTTCAGTGTATACCTGTTAAAAGAGTTATTAATAGGGCCTCTTGGCTGGGTACGGTGGCTCAAGCCTGTAATCGCAGCATTTTGGGAGTCCGAGGTGAGGGGATTGCATGAGCTCATGGGTTCGCAAACAGCCAGGGCAACTTGGTAAGACCTCATCTCTACAATAAATCAAAAATTAGCTGGGCATGGTAATGTGTGCCTGTAGTTCTGGCTATTTGGAAGGGTGAGGCAGAAGGATCACCTGAGCCCAGCAGGTTGACGCTGGGGTGGCCATAAGCATGCTTACTGCACTCCAGCCTGGACAACGAAGTAAGACTCCAACTCAAAAAAAAAAAAACAGGCACCGGTTCGAGACCAGCGTGGGCAACTTGGCGAGACCTCGTCTCTACAATAAATCAAAAATTAGCCGGGTGTCCACGCCTATAGTTCTGGCTATTTGGAAGGCTGAGGCAGAAGGATCACCGGAGCCCAGCAGGTTGACACTGGGGTGGCCATGAGCATGCCACTGTACTCCGGCCTGGGTGACAGAGTGTGACTCAATTCAAAAAATAAAAAAAAAAATAGGGCCTCTTTCACTCAAAAGTGAAAGAGATTTGGAAAAAATATATGGTCACCCTAGTAACCTGGATGTCAGTATGTGTAGTTGTATATCCTTATTATTACTATCATTGTCATTACCATTATTATTATTATTATTATTATTATTATTTTTGAGTTGGAGTTTCACTCTGTCGACCAGGCTGGAGTGCAGTGGTATGCTCACGGCCACCGCAGCCTTGACCTGCTGGGCTCAGGCGATCCTTCCGCCTAAGCCTTCCAAGTAGCTGGAACTACAGGCACATGCCACCATGCTCAGCTAATTTTTTGATTTATTGTAGAGACGATGTCTCACCAAGTTGCCCAGGCTGGTCTCGAACCCCTGGACTCAGGCAATGCTCTTGCTTCAGCTTCCCAAAGTGCTGGGATTACAGGCCGTGCCTGGCCGTTATTACCATTATTATTACGGAATTCCTTTTCATTGAGTTCAGGCTGGCAGGTCTTGAGAATGTTGGCTGTGAATATTTCAATGACTTACAGAGGGAAACAACCCAAAGCCCCAACATGGGGGAAGCTACTCTCCCATATTACTGTCTGATCTTCCCAGTAAATGCTTGGGAAATTATTTTCTAGTTGAGGGCAAGAGGAGACCTAGAATACAATGTTGGTACCTTCTAGATGGGAGGCCAGAAAAAAGCAGGAATAGGGAGTGAAGGCTTGTGAGTCTGAGAAGTGTTGGGGAGTCAGTGGGGGAGATGTATCATTTCCATGGCAATGAAATTGACACTTGCTCTATGGAAGAAGAGGATCCTTGTTTGTTTTCTAACTGTGGGCTTGGCTTAAATTGAGTGCTGCTAGCTCCTGGGGTTTCTGAAGTATCCTGAGATTATGTGCTTGCCTTTTTTGAATGGTCTGCAGGGAAACTAAAGAGGGTGCTTCAGTGCTGCCCTGAAGTTTTCACTATGCATCAACAGAACATTGAGGACACTGTCAGGGTCCTCAAGGAGAAGTGCCTTTTCACAGTACAGCAAGTCACGGAGATTTTGCACAGATGCCCCTCTGTTCTTCAGGAGAATCCAGGTGAATTGGAATACAAATTCCAGGTGAGAATGACTAATAGAGTGATTAGGGTAGTAATGGCAAGTTTTTCAAATGTGATAAGGGTTAATTATAGGGATAAGAAGCCTCAGATATCTCACATTTGAGTGGATGAAGTGAAAGGCTTAGATTTTAGATTTTCTTTGCACACACCAGCCAAAGAGAATTCGGTTTTGGTTCTTTTACTTCTTCACTATAGATCAAATCTATTCTGCAACTTTTCTGCCATTAATAATGAATAACCCAGTCCTATTCTTAGAGTTCCATTAGGGCACTCTATTTGAAATAGCTAATTTTAAAATAACTAAAGTCTTCCTATCTTTAAAATCTGTTTTGTATATTGATTTTGAAAATGTAATTGTGAGAGTTGTTCTAATTTTTTTTTTTTTTTGAGTTGGAGTCTCACTCTGTCACCCAGACTGGAGTGCAGTGGCCACTCCTGGCCACCGCAGCCTCGACCTACTGGGCTCAGGTGATCCTTCTGCCTCAGCCTTCCGAGTAGCTAGAACTACAGGCGCGCGCTACCACGCCCGGCTAATTTTTTGATTTATTGTAGAGATGAGGTCTTGCCAAGTTGCCCAGGCGGGTCTCGAACCCGCGGGTTCAGGCAATCCACTCACCTCAGCCTCCCAAGGTGCAGGATTACAAGCTGAGCCACCGAGCCCAGCTGTTCTAATTTTTTAATAACAATTATGACAACTTAGGTCAAATTTCTAGATGTTTTCTGAATTTTTTGCCTATTATTTCTATACTCATAGTTTTTCTTCCCTCTGTCTAAAGAAACATAATTTCTCCCTCCAGCCTCTTTATTTTCTGCTACATTTTTCTCAATATGAATTTGAAAATGCTTTGAAAACTGATAACTATCATACAAATGTCAGTATCATAGGGTGATTATTCTGCCATTGTTGATTAGGGCAATTCCTTTTGAATGCTTTTGGATAATTAAGTTTATTATGGATTGAGGAATGATAAGTTGCAAGATTCTGTATCTAGGATTTCTAAACATGTTTGTGTCTTTCAGTATGCTTATTTTAGGATGGGAATTAAGCATCCAGACATGGTAAGGAGTGAGTTCTTGAAGTACTCATTAACCAAGATTAAGCAGAGACACATTTACCTGGAGCGCCTAGGACGGTACCAAACCCCTGATAAGAAGGGGCAGACACAGATCCCTAACCCATTAGTCAAGGACATCCTCAGACTTTCAGAAGCTGAGTTCTTGGCCAGGACAGCCTGTTCTTCTGTTGAGGAGTTTGAGGTTTTTAAGAAGCTCCTGGCTCGGGAAGAGGAAGAAGAGTCTGAGAGTGGCATGTCTGATGATGAAAGGACAAATCTGGATGAGGACCAGGAGGAGGTTGAGGAAGAAGAGCAGCTGTGATGGAAGGACTGGCATGAAAGGACCCAGAGATATCAAGGAACATTTTCATTCTCTTAAAACTTTTGTGACCTTCACTTGAATTTTCTCCAGTTTTTTTTTTTTTTTTTTTTGAGTTGGAGTCTCACTCCGTCGCCTAGGCTGGAGTGCAGTGGCAGGCTCATGGCCACCCCAGTGTTGACCTGCTGGACTCAGGAGATCCTTCCGCCTCAGCCTTCCAAGTAATTGGAACTACAGGCATGCACTACCACGCCCAGCCAATTTTTTTATTTGTTGTAGAGATGAGGTCTCACCAAGTTGCCCAGGCCGTTCTTGAACCCAGTCGCTCAGGCAGTCCCCTCACCTCGGCTTCCCAAAGTGCTGGGATTACAGACTTGAGCCTGGCCTATTTTTTTTAATTCTAAAACTGGTCTTTTGATTTAAAAAATTATTATTATAAATCATCTGAGAAGCAGGCAGATCAAACCAAATAGGAAATGCATTAGTTTGATTCGTGTTGGGTATCTGTGGGGAAGGCCCTGTTCTGTCCTAAATAAAATACTTTGAACTATTAAAATCAAGGAGATTCAATACATCAAAATTTGTTTTTGTTTTTCTTTAAATATGTTGGTGATAACTTCATGACAATGTGCAGGATGAAGTTCCTTCTTGTTCAGAAGTCACTTTATATTTCCTTCTAGTGATAAAAATAAAATTATTAGAAGACTGTGAGGTTTTAGTACATCATGGCACTTTATTTTATAAAAACAAGTAGCAGGTTTTCCACAAAAATACTTGTGTTTTTAATCCAGAAGTATCTTGTTGCTTCATAATTGCACTTAGTGTACAGCAGAGTAAAAGGAAGTTCATCAGTGATGTATGGTTTAATTTTGCACCGCTTTTTAAGGCCAGCAAAGCATTGGGGCAGTTTTCACTCTTTGTGAAGAATAGGCCCTTCCTGTTTGAGGGAGTTGGCTTTTCTGTCAGCTCCTGACCAGTGCTCACTTCTAGGCCTGATGTCTCTTGCCCTGTGGCCTGTAGTATCAGAGTGTGCTGGCTTGGAGTGGGCTGGGGAGTGGTCCTGTATGGTTGTCTCCCCTGCTCTGGTTACAGATGGGCTTTGAGAATCAGAGAAGAGCACAGGGTCATGGAGAGGCTGAGCTGAAGCCAGGGTCACAGGGAGCTCTCCATGATGCCCAAGGTGGTAGATGTCACCTTGGGAAACTCAGTGAGTAGAAGGAGTGATTTGAAGTGTTGGGAACGAGATATAGGAATTTGATGTAAGCTGGGTTGATCTCTGAGGTAGAGGCTCTGATGGCATGAGCTCTAAGAGGGTCCTAGTGGATTGGTGCATCCAAGAATGTTCTAGGTAGCCCTTTCTCAGGGGGAACTAACATAGGATTGATGCAGAAAGCATTTTTGGAGATGGGACCAAAATTCAGATCTCCTTGGTAGCATTCTAGGATCTAGTGAGTAGAGGTGAGGGAAACTGTAAAACAACCTACAGTGCACAGGATTGGCTCACACAGGAGAAAATTAACCAGCCCAGAATGTCAGTGTTGAGAAACTGATCTCAGACCTGGTCCAGTAAAATAATGTGACTGTCTATTCTTGACAAGTTCAGATTGTAAATGACTTACAATAATTGTATGAAAAACAAATAGCTGGTTTTTCAGTAGGGCTTCTTTTCCCTATTCATTGGAATTCCCTTGGTAGATCTAAGTTATATTTTATTGTGGGGATTCGGCACTGAAGTGTAGATGACTTTGCTTTCTCTAGCAGGCTCACATTAGAGTGTGACTACAAAGAAAAAGACTTTTTTTTTTGCAAAAGAAAATCAATAGCCCAGTGACTCCTTCCACTTCAGACATTGGTAGCAGTGGTTTGCCAGTAGGAGGAGTTCCCACCAAGAGAAGGTGCAGGTGAGCTGATATCCTGGTGGGGCCCTTGCCTGCTGGGCTCTCTAGGGGAGAGTAGCAGATGAAGCGAAGAATTCCTCCTTTGCACCTGGCAGCCCACATGCAATGGGGGAAAGGGAGAATTTGTTTTTACTGTCTTGGCCATTTCACTCTGTGCCAGTGTTAATTTACTCTTCCATTTTGTGGCATCATGACTGCCACCTTCTCTAGACCCTAAGATGTTGATCTTGTGCCCAGAGGACTAAGTAGAATCCTAAATCTGTGCTTGATTAGATGGTCAGTCTATCTACATTTTGATTAACGAATAACTCAACAACTCATGATTACTTCTTTCATTTTGACACAGAAATAAATCTTTAAGCCTCTGACAATTTTCTAATTCTGTTTTACCAATTTCCTTGGATGGACTTGGGAGTGTTTTCAAGGAAGACATTAGAGTTTTTAAAAGGAGCCATGTGAGAACAGCCGTGGTGGCTCCTTTGGAGTGTTTCAAGAATAAACTGTAATTCTTAGCATCAGGAAGTTTTTTTACTAGATATTTAATCTGTAAAACATCAAAATGGGTTAATCGTATGACAGCACAACACCAAGCTTAGGCTTCAGTAGACCATTCCTTGTTGACACAAAGGATTCTAAGCTAACACCTGGAACATGTTAGCATTTGCCGCATGACTGAGGGGCTTGAGGTCCTATTAGGAAGTAGAAAGTTTCGTAGTAGAAAGTTTCACCTACTTTTCCAGTGATATCACTTGTTTCACCATCTGCTAGTAATGCTGTAGCTTACATGGGTGAACAGTAATGGGTCCCAGTGCTGCAGGAAGTCAGCAGTATGTGTTTGTGTACGTGGTTTTCTCTCAGGTCACCCAGTGTTCAAGACCCTTCACTGAGCTCCACCTTCTGCTCTCAGAGGGCTCTCTGGAGACTGGGGAGTGTTTCTGGAGTACAGTTGAGACTTCTTGAAATGACTGATCCTCCTTTCTGAAAATGACAAATTGCATAATACACAGACATATGCACACAACATTTTAATAAAAATAAAAAGCCTAAAAATACTCTAACTCTTCAAAAAACATTTTTATAAAAGATGAAAGGAAGGAAGCCCTCTTTTGGTTGGAATGTTCACTCTGGGCAAAGTCAGAGGGAGGCACAGCAGGGCGCTTGTTTTCCGGTTAGGTCAGCTATTGTAAGACAAGAGGAGGTGGGATTGGCTTCTTTGGTTGTAACTTTTGCAGGGAGAAGATGGAGCTGCTTAGGAGTGTGCTGGAAAGTAGATGTTGTAAGGTGATGCAGTATTTTGCTTGTGAAGATGTGAATGTCTAACATTGTGTTTACTACCTGATACCCTAAAACAGTATTCCTTGTGTCATGGACTAAGAGGAACCTTAAACATTATCTAGTCCACCCCAAGGGTCCGTCGCCATTGCATTGAGACTTGTAAGTGGCCCTTGTTGCTTCATGGCTGTGTGCCTTGGCCTTCCAAGTAGGAGTGTGGATGGCTTTTTTTCCAAGAAAATTCAAGGGTCTCTGGTGACTTGTCATCCAGGAGATAGCTTCCTCTGCATGAGGCCGAAGCCCAGGTGGTCTCAGACCAGGGGTTTGCCAACTATGGCCCACCTGTTTTTGTAAATACATTTTTATTGGAACATAACCTTACTCACTTGATTACATATCTGCACTATATAGCAAAGCTGAGTAGTTGCCACAAGGATCTCAGTTCTGCAAAGCCAAAAATACTGTCTGACTCTTTACAGAGAAGGTCTGCCACCCCTGCTGTAGACTAAAAGTGTCTAAACACATTAATTAACATTTCCTCTTTCAAAGTGTACTAGTCCATGTGATGGATGGTTAGCTTGCAGAGTGAACAGCATAGCCTGGAGGAGCAGAGCAGAGCGAGGCAGTGCCTGGAAGTTGGCTTTTCTTTCAGTATCACCTCATCTCTGCCCCTTCCATCTCTGCTCCCTGACTCCGTTTTGGAAGCAGTCTGTCTATAGCAGTTCCTTCTCAATTTGTTAGGTTTCAAAGGGGGAGTTTTTTCTCTGGCATTGGAATCTGAGAATGGGTTTCTGAATACTGCAGAAGTGTGACTGACTGACAACCTTGCTGACCTCGGGTGATGGTGGGCTGTCATCTTTCATCCACAGAGGCACAGACCGTGCCTTCAGAAACCACAACCTGAGTTGGATCACAGGCTGCTTAATGCATCACAGGACTCATGGGTGACTGGTCCCAGAAGAGTCTCCCAGGGTGGGCTGGTGCATGCACAGGCCTGGCCGACTGTCTTCCAGAGGCCCAAGGAGAGAGGTCACAGAGGGGACTGACTCCAGCCAGGACCTTGTCTCTCAGGGTGTCCTTTTCAATCCAATTTTTAGATCTCATCTTCCTGGGTTTTAGAAACTCTTGAGGTTGGCGAAGTGTAACAAGAATGTCCTAAATCCTCTGAAGAAAAAACAAAGCAAGGCATAAGGAGAATGATAGTCATACTCACTCCTCTTTAAACCAGCTGCTTCCTGTTTCTCTTAGTGGTCCTCAGGGGTCTCTTCCCCAAGAGGACCTGATGTTCTTACAACATCAGGATTCTAACATGGCAATGGATGTGGGGATGGGCAGGCTTGTTGAGGAAGGCTAACTACATCCCCCATCTTTAAGAACATTTGGGCTTAGCATTGCAACTTTTAAATGTGAAATCCACGGGCTGCTCCTCTTCCCTGCCCTCCTCCATTCGTGATGACCCTGGATCTTTTCTCTGAGGACATGGGCTGTGTCTAATTGCTCTGGATGGAAATGAATTCTCATGTTGTTCTTGGGTGAGTGTCTGGGTGGGTATGTTTCTATTTCCTGTTTTGTATTTTCTCTATTGTTTCAAGAATAGATGTTCTATAAGCCGGTATTTGATGATTTGTTTTTATAGAAGTGGATTTGCTGAGCAAGTTTTTAAAAGATATGTTAATAGTTCAGGTGACTGACTGCTGCATAATTATTTCAAACTCAAATTATGTTTGTGAATTCTTAATCCTTGCAATGTTTTGGTTAACAATGGACCACATATATGACAGTAGTCCACGATGGAGATGAAAAATTCCTTTTGCCTTGTGACATTGTAGCTGTTGTAACAGAATTACTCATATGATTGTGGTAATGCTGGTACAAACAGACTTACTACACTGCCAGTCATATAAAAGTATAGAATATAAAATTATATAAGTATATAATACTTGATAACGATAATATGCAACTATGTTACAGGTTTACGTATTTATCATGCTATACTTTTTATTGTCATTTTAGAGTGTACTCCTCATACTTATAAAAAACAGTTAACTATAAAACAGCCTCAGGCTGGTCCTTCAGGTATTCCAGAAGAAGGCATTGTTGTCATGAGAGATGACTGCTCCATGTGTGTTATTTCCCTTGAAAACCTTCTAGTGGGACAAGATGTGGAGTGGAAGACAGTGATACTGATAACCTGATCCTGTGTATGCCTAGGCTAATGTGTGTGCTTGCGTCTTAGTTTTTAACGAAAAAGCTTAAAAAGTAAAAAAAAATTTTAAATAGCACAAAGTATATAGAATAAGGATATAGGGCAAGGACATATTTTTGGACAGCTGTAGAATGTGTTTGTGTCTTAAGATAGGGGTTATTACAAAAGAGTCAAAAGTTGTTTTTTGTTTTCTTGTTTTTTGAGTCAAAGTCTCTCTGTCAACCAGGCTGGAGTGCAGTGGCACGATCACAGCTCACCGTAGCCTCGACCTGCTGGGATCAGGTGATCCTTCTGCCTCAGCCTTCTGAGTAGCTGGAGCTACAAGTGTGTGCCACCACACACAGCTAATTTTTTGATTTATCGTGAAGACGAGGTCTTGCCAAGTTGCCCAGGCTGGTCTTGAACCCCTGGGCTCAGGCAATTCTCTCGCCTCTGCCTCCCAGAGTGCTGTGATTATTGTTGTGAGCCACTGTGCCCAGCCAAAAAGTTTTACAAAATTAAAAAGTTTATAAACTTAAAAAGTTACAGCAAGCTAAGATTAATTATTGCGGAAATAATTTAAAAAATAGATTTAGTGTAGTCTAGCTATCCAGTGTTTATGTGGTATACAGTGATGATGTCCTAGGCCTTCGTATTCACTCACCACTCACTGACTCACCCAGAGCAGCTTCCAGTCCTGCAAGCTCCATTCTTGGTAAGTGCCCTAGACAAGCATACCATTTAAAAAACCTTTTATACCATATTTTGACTGTACCTTTTCTGTGTTTAGATATGTTTAGACACATTTGTACTTACCATTGTGTTATAATTGCTAACAGTACTCAGCACAGTAACATGCTATATAGGTTTATAGCTTAGGAGCAATTGACCATACCATATAGCCTAGGTGTGTAGTGGACTATACTATCTAGGTTTGTGTCGTCAGTACAATCTATGATATTTGCACAACGATGAAATCACCTAATGACACATTTCTCCAAACTTGTCCCCATTGTTAAGCAATGCATGACTGTAGTAAATTGCTTGCAAGCCTTGGAGTGTGTATTTTGTGTGTGTGTCTTTGGAGGGTGAGATGGGAGGGGGAAGTGATGCCTTTGAGTAAACAGAAACTGAATACTTTCAGCTGCTCTCTTTTATGGAGAGGTTTCTCACATCTGAAACAGAGCAGATGCACACACTCTCGTATGGCCAACTCTGAGAGCTCAAGTTCTTGACACCCATGGAGCTCTAGCCTTGGCCTTTCCTTCCCTGGTTGGTGTGGACATTGTTCCTTTAGCGTGAGCTTACATCTGAAAAGATCCTTTTTGTTTTGTTTTTGAGTTGGAGTCTCACTCTGTTGCCCAGGTTTGAGTGCAGTGGCATGCTCACGGCCACCACAGCCTCGACCTGCAGGGCTCAGGTAATCCTTCCGCCTCAGCCTTCCAAGTAACTGTAACTACAGGCATGCGATCCTTTGTTTGACATGTATGACATTTCTCCTTCGTTTTCTTAGTCATATAAGAACATGTAGACCTGTTTTAGAGTAGCTTGTTACCTGAGGGTGCCTCACTGTCATCTCCTGCAACACCAGGAAGATAGACGGTTCAGGCTCCTTTGAGGAACAGAAATAGTACACAGAACTAAGCCAGCCAGAAATTCATCTTTCATTGCCAGTGGCATGTTGATAGGAAATTTCAGTTGGTGTGAAACTGACTACAGGCTATAGATGCATTTCTATATTATGACCCAATATTTTCTAAACTACTGTGAAGAATGCTGGTGTTATTTGAGATTTAGCAGTTTATGGAAGTGGGAGCAGGGTTGGGGTTCAGTTGCCAAAAGAGTTTGGGAAATGCTGGATTAAACAGAAATAGAATTAGAAAGTTTCCTTCATTTCAGGATTTATGAATGCTTAGGAGTCTAGGGTCCATTATGAATCTCCTAGTAAGGGACAGCCTTCAGGAGTTTCTAAATGTCATGTGAACAAGGTCCCTGCTCCACTGAGTCTGGGAGGCATTCTCTTGGATCCCTTCTGGCATCCCCAGAATTCCTCAGCGTCCCAAGCTCTCCCACTGCCTGTGGCCCCACCTCCCACCAGATGCCAGGTGGTCTTCCAGCCTCTTTTAGTGCCCACCTTCCTTCCCCTTCCTCTCGCTGCAGCTGATCAGGGGTTTCTTGGCTGCATTTCCCTTGAGATTAGGATTTGCCCCCGCCCCCAGGGAACTTCATTTCTACAATGAAGATGTATTTGTCAGTGCTAGACCAGGTTTATGACTATTCCCCCTGGGGAACTGTGAAACATTTCTGGCCTAGGAGTTTGTAACACAGCAGCACATGACTGAGCTTTCTTTAGCAGTGTCTAGTGAGGAGGTAGCAGTGCTCTTGAGAGCTCAGGGCTGGGTGGTTGCCTTTCCTGTTTCCCAGCAGCTCTGTGATTGATAGTCGGGGAGTGGAAGGGACGTACCTTAAGATTTCTCCAGTGTTTAACTCTTACTTTGTTTCCTGAAATAATTAGAGAAAAGTGGCTTAATGAAAAAGAGACTTGTGTACTTTGAATCCTACAGCTACTTAAGTCCAGGATGCCTGCTGAGATCCTGTCTTTAGCTCACATACATCCCAGCATGGGGGACACTGATGGAAAATTAGCATTTTAGTGTGTATGCACCCACCTGGCTTCTTGAGGCAGTAGTAGTGGAACGAAAAGGATAGCATCCTAGTTGGAGAGATAGATAGAGAGACAGAGTGTGTGTGTGTGTGTGTGTGTGTGTGTGTGTGTGTGTGTGTGTGTGAGAGAGAGAGAGAGAGAGAGAGAGAGAGAGAGCGAGAGAGAGAGAGAAAGGAGAGCAAGAGAGAGATGGAAAGAAGAAAGCTGTGGCCTTGCAAACATATGTGGTTTATTCATTGGTCTGTAAAGACTGAGGTTTGGACTCTCTTATTTTGAAGGCATATAATGGTCTCAGGCACCTTTTCCAGTAAACTCCAAATAGTAATAATTCTCATGACTGCCTTGAACCCTTTGGGGATATAACCTGGGTGTGAACAAATTAAAGGTAAATAGGGATTTACTATATTTGCTGTTAAATACTTGGGACTGTCAATAACACTCTGTGCTTCCCAACTGTAGCACCATGTTCTATGTGAACAAGCAAAACCAGAATGACCACCCAGCACCCAGCATGCCCAGCTATACCCATCTATGTGTGCTCACATGCACATATATGGACACACAGTTTCTTAGCAGAACATGGCTGCCACAGGGGCAGTGTATCTGGGCAAACAGAAAGCCTGGCTCAGCCTGCAGACCTGTGGCATCTCATAGCACTCAGTCCCCAGGGCCACCCTTGTCCCATTACCCTGCGAACTACATGCAGGACACAGCATGGGCCTTCTCCCCCAGATGGCACCTGTTTGGGGTTTTCTTGAGGCTTGTGCTTTCACAGCTCTCTTTGAAGCAGATGTCTTGGTGAACTTTGTAGACTCTTTTATACCTGTTGTCACAAGAAAGCTTTGTAAAACCAGACAATGAAGCAGAATGTTGCCCAACTGCTTAACCTAGGCTATGTGAACCCACAGGTAAACATAAAAGTGTTTGAGGAAAAAGTCACTATGTTCTTTCTTTTTTTTTTTTTTTTTGAGTTAGAGTCTCACTCTGTCACCCAGACTGGAGTGCAGTGGCCGTTCCTGGCCACTGCAGCCTCGACCTGCTGGGCTCCGGCGATCCTTCTGCCTCAGCCTTCCAAGTAACTGGAACTACAGGCGCATGTTACCACGCCCAGCTAGTTTTTGATTTATTGTAGAGATGAGGTCTCACCAAGTTGCCCAGGCGGGTCTCGAACCCGCAGGCTCAGGCAATCCACTCACCTCAGTCTCCCAAGGCGCGGGATTACAGGCTGAGCCACCGAGCCCAGCTCACTATTTTCTTAATAA
>CAUYQG010095827.1:0-26291 GCA_963574415.1 Tarsius wallacei
AATAGGGGGATTGCTAGGTCATATGGAAAGTCAGTTTCTACTTCTTTCAGAAATTGCCACACTGTCTTCCAAAGAAGTTGCACTAGTTTACATTCCCACCAGTAGTGTAGAAGTGTTCCTTTTTCTCCACATCCTCACCAGCATCTGTTTTTGTTTGTTTTATTAATGATGGTCATTCTTGCTGGGATTAGGTGGTATCTCAATGTGGTTTTGATTTGCATTTCTCTGATGATGAGTGAAGCTGAGCACTTTTTCATGTGTCTGTTGGCTGCCCGTATATCTTCTTTTGAGGTGTCTATTCATGTCTTTTGTCCACTTTTTAATGGGGCTATTTGTTTTTTTTCTTTTGGCACGTTTGAGTTCCTTGTAGATCCTAGATGTTAGACCTTTGTCAGATATACGGTTGGCAAATATTTTTTTCCCATTCTGTGGGCTGTCTCCCTGCTCTCTTGATGGATTCTTTGGCTTTTAAAGAAGCTTGTCAGTTTGATGAGGTCCCACTTGTCTATCTTATCCCTTATGGTATGGGTACTTGGGATTTTGATCAGGAATTGGTTGCCAGTTCCAATTTCCATAAGGGTGTCTCTTGCATTTTCTAAGATTCTTATATGAGGTTTTACATTTAGGTCTTTGACCCATTTAGAGTTAATTTTTGTGTATGGTGATAGGTAGGGGTCCTGTTTCAATCTTCTGCATGTGATCAGCCAGTTATCCCAGCACCATTTACTGAATAGGTTCTCCTCTCCCCAGTGGTTGTTGGTGGAGGCTTTGTCAAAGAGGAGTTGGTTGAGAAATTGAGATTTTGCTTCCAGAATCTCTATTCTGTTCTATTGGATAAAGAGGAAGTCAAGTTATCCCATATGCCTGTTCTTGTACCAATACCAGGCTGTTTTGATTATTGTAGACTTTATAATAAAGTTTGAAGTCTGGAATTGAGATACCTCCTGCTTCATTTCTTTTGCTAAGGATTGTTTTGGCTATTCGTGGTCATTTATGTTTCCATATGAATTTCTGTATTGCCATTTCCAGGTCTGAAAGAATGATGTTGGTAATTTAATGGGTATTGTGTTGAATCTGTAGATTGCCTTCGGTAAGATGGACATTTTAACAATGTTGATTCTCCCTATCCATGAGCATGGAATATTTTTCCATTCGTTTGTGTCTTCCTGGATTTCTTTGAGCAGGGTTTTGTGGTTGTCATTGTAAAGATCCTTCACTTCTCTGGTTAGGAAGATGCCAAGGTATTTCCTTTTTTGTGTGGTTGTTGTGAATGGGATTGTGCTTTTTATTTGGTTCTCTGCCTACTTGTTTTTGGTGTATAAGAATGCAACTGCCTTTTACACATTTGTTTTGTACCCTGAGACTTTGCCAAAGTCCTTTATCAGTATAAGCAGGTTTCTGATAGATTCTCTTGAATTTTCAAGGTATAGGATCATATTGTCAGCAAAGAGGGATAACCTGACTTCCTCTTTTCCTATTTGGATACCCCTGATTTCCTTCTCTTGTCTAATTGCTCTAGCTAGGACTTTCTGACACAATGTTGAACAAGAGGGGTGAGAGTGGGCAGCCTTGCCTTGTTCCAGTTTTCAGGGGAAATGTTTCCAGTTTCTGTCCATTTAGCAATATGCTAGCTGTGAGTTTATTGTGGATGGTGCTTACTATTTTGTGGTATGTTCTTTCTATACCTGGGTGTTTGAGGGTTTTTTATCAAGAAGGATGTTGGATTTTATCAAAAGCTTATTCTGCATCTAATGATATAATCATGTGGTTCTTGTTTTTACATTTGTTGAGGTATTTAATTATATTTATGGTCTTGTGAATGATGAACCAGCCTTGCATCCTGAGGTGAAGCCTACTTGGTCATGGTGGATGATTTTTGAGATGTGTTTTTGGATCCAATTTGCTAGAATCTTGTTGAGGATTTTGGCATCTATGTTCATAGGGAGTATTGGCCTGTAATTCTCTTTTTTTGTTGGATCCTTATCCAGTTTGGATATTAGTGTGATGTTAGCTTTGTAAAATGATTTGGGGAGAATTCCATCTTTCTCAATTGCCTGGAATACTTTCAGTAGGGTTGGTATCAGCTCTTCTTTGTACATTTTGCAGAATTCTGCTGGAAAGCTGTCTGGTCCAGGGCTTTTTTTTGGTAGGTAGTTTTCCTGGGTAGTTATTCATCATGGATAGGAAGAATCAACATTGTTAAATGTTTGTAGGTCAATTTCCTGGGTAGTTATTGGTCTACTTAGTGCCTCAATGTCTTCTTGTTTCAACCTGGGGAGGTTGTATGATGTCAGAAAGTCCTTCATTTCATTTAGGTTATCAAGTTTGTTTCCACACAGGTGTGCATAATAATCTCTTATAATCTTTTGTATTTCTTCAGGATCAGTTGTGATTTTATCTTTTGTATTTCTGAGCTTTTTCTCTCTTTTTCTTGGCCATTCTGGCTAGGGGTCCATCAATCTTGTTAATTCTTTCAAAGAAACTGCTTTTTGTTTTGTTGATGTTTTTGATGATATTTTTGTCTTCTATGTCCCATATTTGGGCTCTTATTTAGGTGATCTGGATTCTTCTGCTAAAGTTAGGATTCTGGTGGTCTTCTCTTTCTAACTCCCTTAGGTGATTTGTTAGGCTCTCCACTTGTGATCTTTCCATTTTCTTGATGTGTGCTCATAGAGATAAAATTCCCTTCTTAGAACTGTTTACATGGCATCCTAGAGATTTTGGTAAGATGTTTTTTTTATTTTCTTTTGTTTTCAGGAATCTTTAATTTCTGTTTTGATTTCAATGTTGACCCAGTAGTTGTTCAGCATCATGCTGCTTAGTGTCCATGTCTTTGTTGGTTTTGGGGAAATTTTGTTGGTGTTAATTTTTATTTTTATTCCACTGTGGTCTGAGAAGGTGCATGGCAATATTTCAACCTTATGGAATTTTTAATGCTTGATTTATGGCTGAGGATGTGATTTATCTTAGAGTATGTTTCATGTAGTGATGAGTAGAATGTATATTCTGTGGTTGTTGAGTGGAATATTCTGTAGGTATCTATTAAGTCCATTTGGTGAACTGTCAAGTTTAGGTTCTGGATCTCCTTGTTGATTTTTTGCCTCGATGATCTATCTAGGGCTGTCAGTGGGGTATTCAAGTCCCCTGCTATAATAATATTAGAGTCAATATCTTTTTTTTAGTTTATTTAGTAGTTGCTTTATAAATGCTGGTGCTCCTGTGTTGGGTGCATATATGTTTAAGATGGATATTTCTTGTTGATGGATTGAATCTTTTATCATTATGTAGTGTCCTTTCATATTTTTAAAAATTTTTGATAGCTTAAAGTTGTTTTGTCTGATATTAAGATTGCGACCCCTGCCTTCTTTTGTGATCTATTTGTCTGGAAACTCATTTTCCTTCCTTCAACTTTGAGTCTGTGCACATCCCTTGTGGTGAGATGAGTTTCCTGGATGCAGCAAATAATTTTTTATCCAGTTTTTCATTCTGTGTCTTTTCAGTGGTGCATTTAGTCCATTCACCTTCAGGCTGATTATTGAAATGTGATTGTTTATCCCTGTCATGAGGTTCTTATAAAATTTTTTGTATGTTTGTTTGCTTTTTAGCTTTGGGGTTGATGTATGTGTGTGTTTTCAAGTTTGTTGTTGCGATGTATTCTCTGTTGATTATGTGCTCTGTTGTTTTCTTGGGAAGTGTGTATCATTCTTTTTTTTCTTTCTTCTGTGCTTAATACCTTTTTAAGTGTCTCCTGTAGAGTTTGTCTGGAAGCTGCATGGTCTCTTAGGGATTCGATGTCTGGGAAGGATTTTATTTTTCCTTCATTGATGAAGCTGAGCTTGGCTGGGTGGAAAATTCTTGGTTGAAATGGTTTATCTTTGAGGACTTTGAATATTGGACTCCAGTTCCTTCTTGCTGGTAGTGCTTCTGCTGATAGGTCTGCTGCCCTTCTGATTGGTTTTGGTAGGTAGTCTGACCTTTCTCTCTTGCTGCCTTCAGGATTTTTTCTTTTGTGCCTACTTTATGTAGGCAAATTACTATATGTCTAGGGATTAGTCATTTCATTTGGTGTCTTTTGGGGGTTCTCTGTTTTTCCTGTGTTTGGCTGGTTACATCTCTGGTGAGATGGGGAAAGTTTTCCTGGATAACCTCCTGGAATACTTGCTTGAGGGTGTTCTCCACTTCCCTTACTTCTTCTGGGTTATCAATCAGGCGTAGGTTCGGCCTATTGATATGATCACACATCTCTTGTAGGCTTTGTTCTTTCTTTTTGAGTTTTCTTTTGTGTACCTTTTAAAATCTTCACCCAGGGTGTTTACGAAATCGTTGGTTAGGATAGAGGACAGGGCAAGGAACTCTGATTCTCTAAAACCCTCCAGGTTGATCCACCCACAGTCAATAGCCTTTGAACTCAATACCTTCAAATGGCTACAGACCCATCAAAGTACAATAGCATCTAGGCAATATTTCCCCTTCTAATCTCCACACCATCTCATTTTCTTTTTTAATTCAAATTTTAAAATAACTTTTTTCTTTTAAAAACAATGAATAGAGAAGAGATCTTGCTATGTTGTCCACGCTGGTCTCGAACTCCTGGGCTCAAGCAATCCTCCTCCTTTGGCCTCTCAAAGTGCTAAGATTACAGCATGAGCCACGACTCCAGGCCCTGCCCTCTCATCTTCTACACTTACTTAATGACTATTACCTGTCAGGGTCTGAGTTTGACCCTGGAGAAACAAGATAAATAGGACACCAGGGGTTGGCAGCTGGTGGACAAGATGGAAACACAAAGCAGTATTCCCAGTGATGGATGAGAGTCAACCAGCAGACAAGGGAGCAAGAGGTCAGCTTCGCCTGGTGGAGTCCAAGAGACATTTTCAGTCAAGAAGACACTGCAGGTGGTCCTACTCTAACAGGTATCCACAAGAAATGTCCAGTGTCAAATAAAATATTGATGTGACATCTATGGTGTCCTTCTGATTTAGGTATGCGATCAATGTTCCTTGAATTTAATCTGAAAAAAGGAGAGCACCCAACACGCCCAGGGAGCAGACTGAGGTTGGAGAGGACAGAGACAGGTTTTTGGGAGTAGAGACAGCTGTGGCATGGTGAGGAGAGGTGGGAGAGGGGAGCTCCCAGGTGGCAGGGAAATCAAGGCTGATGAATAAAACATAACAAGACTGAGGCGGAGTGTGAGCTGTGTAGCACCTGAAGCTTTCTGTCTTGGTCACCCAGGAGCTGGGGTAAGAAGCTTGAGTTTCGGAGGCCTACACGAGCATGAGTGGAATATACTTTTCCTCACAGTCTTTTCCCCTCCGATTCTGACATTGACTTTAGATCTTCTCTGATAACTACTGAATTGGGAGAGAATGACCTCAAGGTGCGCACCAGGTGCAGTAGGAGATCAATGATGCGCTCCATCTGTTTTCCTCAGGGGGCTCTTATACCATGCATTGCCCTCTGCAATTCGCCCTGGAGGGGCCTGTTTTCCAGTTTTGATGCAGACCGTGCCTGTGCCTGTGCAAACCGTGGGATGTGTTGTGAGGTGACCAACTCATTTTCAGTTTCAATGGGACTTTCCCAGGTTTCATAACAAAAGTGCTGCCTTGCCTCAAATCCTTTCAGTCCAGGTAAACCAGGACTGTGGGCCACCCTGGATGTAGGTGAGGTGCTAGGAGCACTTGGTGTGCACAGATTATCCTGGGCAGCACTGGGGTAGGGGGAGCTGGGGGGAGACACCATTGCTGAAATGAAGTGTAGCTCCTAAGTCTTCCATGCCCCGGGTGAGAGAGGCACATGAAGTCTGGAGGCAGCAGGCAGGAGCCCGGGGCAGCTCTGTGCGTGGAGATCACCTTAGGGTGGAAGTGCAGAGCAGAGAGGCTGGGCTTGGAGCAAAACTGTGGGCTGGCTGCGGTCGGTCCAGCTGCCTCTCCCTGAGGCTGAGCCAGGCTGCCCCACTGTACTTTCCTGAACACTTTAATTAATTTCATGGAACAACTCAATGGAGAAGACACAACAAAGGATTGAACTGGGCTCTCCATCCTCCAGACCACAGCTTCTCTTCTGCTGAACTTTCCTGGGGGCGTGCTTCCCCCTAGCATGCCTTCTTGTCACCAGAGGACACTCCTTGCTGCAGGAAGCTGAGGAAGCCAAATAGCCAGGGCAGCTGTCCTCTATAAAAACGTCAAGTCAATAAAACCAAATGACTGTGGAATAGATGTCCTGAGAGAGAGGCAGGCAAGGGAGACACGTGAACGACTTTTCCTCTTGCCTTTGCCTGCCTTCCTGCACACACACACACACACACACACACACACACACACTCAGGGTGGGACATAGGACAGTTAGATGACATCTCTCCTCACTTCCTATGTGAGGCATAGAAAGCGTTTGGGAAATTAGTCTTAAATGTCTTGCTCAGACCGAATCCAGCCACTCCTTCACGACCTCTCCCCAGATGTGAAATAGTTCCCACAGGGTGCAAGAAAGGTTATTGAAAACAGCAGGTTTATTTATTTATTTCTTTTTCGTTAACTTCAGCACTTCTGGTAAATCTCTGATCCAGCCTCTAGTGGTTAACCACTGGTACAGGAAATGACATGTAACGTCTTTATCACTCAGCCAGAAATGGAAGAACAAGGCGAGCCTGTGTTTAGGGAAGATGGATGGCTGCCCACCACCTTCATCTTAAAGGCACCTGCTCCTTTTCCGATCGCTGGGGCCGATAGGCCTCTCACTTCCCTTCAGCCTGCTTGTTTCACTGACAGCACCAGCAGGACTGTCGGGAGAACAGTCGCGGCCTCCCTGCTCAGGATGGGAACCCAGACGCTGTCAGTTACTGAACTGGGGTGAAACGGACAGCACTTGGTTCCCCTTTCTCGGGAGCTGCTGCATGTGGGGACAGGCAGGCAGGGCTTGAGTTCGGATGCTCGTGTCCCAGGCACTTTGAACCATCGCATCAGCAGACCGGGGTGGCCGAGTGGGGAGGCCACCTGATGCCGGGGTGAGACTTCGAGCAGCGCCCCGTTGCTAAGTAGAGGACAGGCAGCAGAGGCCTCGTGAACCCTCTCCAGGACCCTCAGCAGGGCAAGCGTGTGGAATGCCGCAAACCACAGCGAGAGAAGTGACCGTGGGTTTCACTTGCAGTTTCCCTCTGTCACTGGGCTCTTCTCTGTTTCTTGTTGCTCTTTTGGGAGGAAGGGTTTTCGGTGCAGCAAAGTGGAGTCCTTGTAACAACGACAACAACAACGGCAGCAATAATCACCCACAGTTGTTGAGTGGCAAGCAGTTTAGATTCATGATCTTTAGGTAAGATTTATGATGTCTAGGTCTAGAGCTGGTAAGTGCTCTAGCCAGCCAGGATTCGGACCCAGATCCACCTGTTGCCAACGCCAGTCTTGCCCTCCAGATATCTGAGAATAAGCCCTAGGCCCCTCCTCCCAATCGAGCCTTTCATCACACCCATTGGGAGGCTGAGGGTTCCGAATGGATGCTAACCTTGGGTGAGATCAGTCTTGCCTAATTAGTAGAGGCAAGATCTCTGTCTTCCTCTACTAATCAGGGCTCCAGATTCTCTGATAAAATTTCCCTTCTCTCTAGGAACTCACATGATCCAATTTTTATGAAAAGGGTCACTCAGGTACAAAACTGTTGCCCTTCTAATCCTCTCTCCATCTTACCTGCGTGGATTTCTGACCCTGCAGATGCGTCTCCATCAACGCTGGGAGGCAGGGTGGCACAGGAACCAGCACTCACTGCTCTAAGGGGCAGGAGAGTTAGGATCAGTGCTGACATTATCCAGCATGAAGCCGAAGCCGACTGATCTTGGGGAGTGGCCTATTGATTTCTGCTCTGCTTGGTTCTAGAGGAGATTTGAGGAAAGGGCCACTCGTAGTCTCTTGGAGCCTCACGTTATTCACCCATGTACTTGTTCTGAAGATGTAATGAAATCTGAAGAGGAGCTCTGAAAAGTACATTTATCCTTCCAGAGTTTTACTCTCCTTGATGAAGAGGAGTAGATCACTGTTTGACATCAAAGTCTTTCCAACAGGGCAGAATTGCACGTGGGTCTTGCACCCCTAGGGTGTGCTCACAACTCAGCTTTGTGATTTTGTACCAGAAGAGTCAGGGGTGAGGCATGGGTCCTCCCCAGGGCGGGGTTCTTCTCCAAGGATTGTCTCTTCTCCATGCCCTTGCTGTGGTGGTTTTACCCTGCAGACCGAAGGGGAGTGATCAGAAACCTGTTTGCATAATCAACACTGAGGGCTTGTTCCCTGTGCGCTGGGTGCAAAGACAGATCTACATGTTCTCTGAGCTCAAGGAATCACAGTATAGCTCAGGGGTGCCCAGCTCTGCCTGCCCACTAGTATTTGGGGAAAACATAAAACACGGATGTCCAGATCCACCTTAAGGGATTCTTATTTAGTCGGCACTAGCGTTTTTTGTTTTTTTTTTTAATTTTTATGTTTTGGAGACAGTGTCTTACTCTAGGTCACTTGGGCTGAAGTGCAGTGGCATTATCATGGCTTACTGTAGCCTCAACCTCCTGGGCTCAAGCAATCTTCTTGCTTCAGCCTCCTGAGAGCTGGGACTACAGGAGTGCACCACCATGCCCGGCTAACTTTTTACTTTTTTTGGAGAGAGATCTTGTTATGTTGCCTAGGCTGGTCTTGAACTCCTGGGCTCAAGCAATCCTTCCTTTTTGACCTTCCAAAGTGCTGGAATTGCAGACGTGAGCAACTGTGCCCGGTCCACACTAGCGTTTTTTATAAGGTTCCTAGGTGACTCTGATGTGCAGTCAGAGGCAAAAACCACTGATCTAGATGGAGAGACAGATAAGTTAAAAAAAAAAAAAACAACCCAGCAACAAACTGTGATGAAGAGTATTACATGCTCTGATTTTGGCAATGCAAGTTGCCATGGAAGCAGAGTTAGGGCCACGTACCCAACCCAGAAAGGGTTCGGGAAATTTTGTGTAGTAGGAAACATCACAGCTGAGATTTCTTTTTTTTTTTTGAGTTGGAGTCTCACTATGTCGCCCAGACTGGAGTCAGTGGCCGCTTCCGGCCACTGCAGCCTCGACCTGCTGGGCTCCGGCGATCCTTCCGCCTCAGCCTTCCGAGTAGCTGGAATTACAGGCATGCGCTACCACACCCAGCTGATTTTTTGATTTATTGTAGAGATGAGGTCTTGCCAAGTTGCCCAGGCGGGTCTCGAACCCGCGGGCTCGGGCAATCCACTCACCTCAGCCTCCCAAAGGTGCGGGATTATAGGCCGAGCCACCGAGACCGGCTTGAGATTTCAAGAGTAGGAATTAACCAGGCGAATCTGGCCTGAGGGGGCTGAGGGTATGTGGGGTGAGGTATCCAGATTTCTGGGGAAAGCAAGAGTCCAGAAGGGAAAGGGAGCCAGGCACTCACGTGGGTTTGCAAGCGGTTTAGTATGGCTGGAGACAGCTGGGTGGGAAGCCCAGCAAGAGAAGCAGAGAGGAGACTGGAGGCCAGCTCCCCCAGGAATTGACGGCAATACTAGGGACATTGGACCCTATCCCGGGGGGTAGAAGGGAACTAATGAGGAGGTATAATAGGAGGAATAGCTGCCAGTTTCGCAGTGTGAGAAACAGATAGGAAAGGAGCCAGACAGATGTAGGCAGGAAGTCAGAACATACTTGTGATGGTTTCCTGAACTACGTTAGTGGTTGTAGGGCTAGCAAGAGGCAAGGGGATTTGTGACCTATGAGGACTTAGAACCAATTAGACGCGGGGAGGGAAGTGAGAGAAAAGTCAAGGGCAATTTCCAGCCCAGGCCCAGTGGTTTATGCCTGTAATCCCAGCACTTTGGGAGGCCGAGGCGAGAAGATTGCTTGAGCCCACGAGTTCAAGACCAGCCTGGGCAACATAGCAAGACCTCGTTTCTACAAAAATGAAAATTAAAAATTAGCAAGGCATGGTAGTGTGCGCCTGTAGTTTCAGCTACCAGGAAGGCTGAGATGAAAAGATAGCCTGAGCCCAGGAGCTTGAGGCTGTGGTGAGTCATGATCATGCCACTACACTCCTGCCTGGGCGACAGAGTGAGACTCCGACTCTAAATAAATCATTTTTTAAAAAAGATAATTTCCAGGTCAGACTCGTGGGCTCAGCCTGTAATCCCAGCACTTTGGGAGGCCGAGGCGAGTAGATTGTCTGAGCTCTCAGGTTCCAGACCAGCCCAGGCAACTTGGTGAGAACTTGTCTCTACAATAAATAAAAAATTAGCTGGATGTGGTAGTGCTCGCCTGTGGTTCTGGCTACTTGGAAGGCTGAGGCAGAAGGATCACCTGAGCCCAGCAGGTTGACACTGGGGTGGCCATGAGTGTGTCACTGCACTCCAGCCTGGGCGACAGAGTGAGACTCCAACTCAAAAAAAAGAGAATTTCCAGATTTTTTGTCACGGGCAACGGGGTACAGGAGACACAGATGAATAGAAATGCCTGATGGACACTCACAGAGTCCTAGAAACCCTGCTAGGAATGGGAGGGCCTCTTCTGGCAGCTTGGGGTCCTCAGAACCTATGCAAGCCTCATGTAGGTGGTCCAGCCCTCCTGGGCGCATCATGGGGGGACATCAGCAAAAGTATGAGGGTATTTCCTGCATTCTTCGCAGCTTTGTGAGTCTGTTCAGATTTCCTGGGCATCCTTCCACTCAAGGTGATCATTTCTCCAACAGACTAACCCCAGACACTGATGGCATCTAACAGACAAACAGTAATGATGGATTTCCATTTTCTGTGACCTCTTACCTAATCCCCCATTTTACTTCTCTAAGGCAAACCTCCCGACCCCATCTACCTAGGTAAGAAGTCCTTTAATGATGCAGACACCTTCAGATATTCTTTGTGTTCCTGTTGGCAAATTTAGGCCCCCTATAGGCTCCCTATAGACTCCTATGTCATCCCTGTCCCAGGGATTTGCTCCCTGTAAAGATTTCCACCCATTTCTGACCCCACACAGTTATGTGTCTCCACTCCCCACAGTCTGTTGCACCGACTTCAAAGACCACCATTGAGGCCAATTTCTAAGAAGGCTGCCATCTTTTCTGTTTTGCGACCCACCCCTGTATTACTTGCAGGTAGTAACCTTCTTCTTGTGACTCCTCCTTTTGATTCTCTGTCTTCTGAGCTCCCTCCCTTTTGGGGGCTTCTTTTTTACTTTACCTGCCATCTTGCTATTTCACAAATATCTCCAAAAGTTGTTCTACAAAGATGTCAGAGTTAGGCCCTGTGACCTACCTTTCATCTTGATTATTAGGGTTGTTTAGTGTTTAACATGACAGCATAAGGAAAGCCTCTTTGTATATGGAAAATTGCCAAATTAAATTTTAGATAATGAAAAAACAACCAGTTTGGACGATATCTACTTGCTTACAAAATTAGGTGAAAATTATACTTAGAGACAACGGTTGAAAAGTAATGCGATTCTGTCTTTAAACTCTCCTGGAAATGCAGTGTCTACTGAGTTGATCTTCATAATTCAGATTTTAAACTGAGATAAAGCACTGGAAGATTTATGAAAAATTTGGTTAGCTTCTTGTAGTCTTCTTGTCATTCATTTAAAAAAAATTGCTGGGCACAGTGGCTCATGCCTGAAATTCCAGCACTTTGGAGTAAGAGGATTGCCTGAGCCCAGGGGTTTGAGACCAGCCTGGTCAACTCGTCGAGACCTCGTCTCTACAATAAATTAAAAAAAAATTGTCAGGCATGGTGGTACGTGCCTATAGTTCCAGCTACTTGGAAGACTGAGGTGGAAGGATTGCTTAAGCCCAGCAGGTCGAGGCTGCAGTGACCTTGAGCATGCCACTACACTCCAGCCTGGGCAACAGAGTGAGACTCTGACTCAAAAAAAGAAAAAAATGTCCTGGAGATAGGCAAGCTTGTGTGCCTTTTTTTTTTTTTTTTTTACTGTTGTTCTCTCTACTTGAAATTCTTCACATATATTGAGTATCTCATTGTAATTATTCATTCATTTCCTTCATTCACTCAGGCACATCTACTGAGTCTTACAATGTGACAGACAATATATTAAGAACTAGGGAGCCAATAGTGGGGAAAATAGATAGGATTCGTGCCCTCATGAACTTATAGCTTAAGGCTGAATGTGAGAAGAACATAGGAAAATTGTCATACAAATAACCATAAAATACTAGCTGCACTGAGTGCTATGGAGAAGTCCACAGATCTATAAGAATATATAACCAGGGGTTTGAACTGGACTGGGAGTGACCAGCAGGAAGACTTCCCTAAGGAAGTGATGCTTCTGTGCAACTCTGAAGGATGAGGAGGAGTCAGTTAGGTGAGACCAGGGGTGGAGGATGGGGGGTTTCAAGCAGAGGCAAAGGGAGAAAGTGTGGCAGGTTTGAGAAACTGAAAGGAGGCCAGTGAGGATTGAAAGACGGAGAATATGGCACAAACTGAGCCTGGAGATGGTCAGACTGTGTAGGCTTTGAAGGTTATGGCAGGAATTGGAATTTTTTTTTTTTTGAGTAGGAGTCTCGCTCTGTCGCCCAGACTGAAGTGTAGTGGCGTGCTCATGGCTACCTATTACAGCCCTGACTTGCTGTGCTCAGATGATCGTTCCTCCTCAGGCTTCCAAGTAGCTGGAACTACAGACACGAGTCACCACACCTGGCTAAGTTTTTGATTTATTGTAGAGATGAAGTCTCTCTATGTTGCTCAGGCTGGTCTTGAACACCTGGGCTCAGGCAATCCTATAGCCTCAACCTCCCAAAGTGCTGTGATTACACAAAGGTAAGAACCACCAAGCCCAGCATGGCTTTGGAATTTTTTTGAGTCAGAGTCTTACTCTGTCGCCCAGGCTAGAGTACAGTGGCATGCCCAAGGTCACCCTAGCATTGACCTGCTGGGCACTGGCGATTCTTCCACCTCAGTCTTCCAAGTAGCTATAACTACAGGCACGCGCTACCACATCTGGCTAATTTTTTGATTTTTATTGTAGAGATGAGGTCTCGCCAAGTTGTCCAGACTGGTCTTGAACCCATGGGCTCAGGTAATCCCCTCACCTCAGTCTCCCAAAGTGCTGAAATTACAAGCTTTAGCCACCGTGCCCAGCCAGCTTTGGGATTAAAAAAAAAATTCTTGAGTGGAAATCCTTTGAGATATTTTAATCAAAATGTGTTAGGTTTGCATAGAGGTAGCTAAAAAATCATGGGCCCATCCTCGATCCTTGAGAGATCTTGATTTATGGCAGGAGCCAAGTTCATGACCCAGCATGAGGCAATGGGTTCAGTCCTTTGATATAACTACCTACAGAGTGTTACAGAAGCCTGGGCAAGGGAGATGTCTTTCTGGATGAGGCGTAGTCAGAGAAGGTTTCAAAAGGAGGTAACATTTGAGCTGGGGGTTGAAAAATTGTAGCGGTTATCCGGGTTATAAGAGGTGTGGGAAGAGGAGAAGTCACAGGGAGAAGCAGCATACGTTGGAAAGAAGAGCTTGAATTCTAAAACTCAGGCACGAGCAAGCAGGGCAGGTTTGCATGAAGACCAGTCATGCGGTGTGGATAGAGACCAGGGTGCTCTGCTACTCGCTAGGGATGTTTAGCAGGATTCCAGCTTTTCTTCCTTCTGGGCATGTGGTAGCTTTGCACTTTCCAGGGCACTTGGGTTCAGATGTGGCCAGTGAAAGTAGCAAAGGGATGTCTCTCACTTCCAGCTGAAAGATTGAAAAACTGGTGCATTTTTTGCCTTGTTCTCTTTTCCTTTGACGACTAACAATGTTCCAGAGAGCGAATACTTTGTCAGATTTTGTCCTAGAAGACAATGGTGATGGAAGAAGAACCACCTTTTGGCCTGCAAAGAACATGGTGGATGAACAAGAAACACACCTCTAGTGTAAGCTACTGAGATACGAGGGTCATTTGTTACTGCAGCATAATTTAGTTTATCCTGACTGAAACAGGGACCTGTCAATAACTGTGAAGGTTCTAAGGTTTTACATTGCATGTAAGCTAACAAGCCAGCCTGCTGCAGCTGATTGGACATTGCAGAAGACATAAGATTCTTGAGTCAGAGACAGAGGATTTTATGACTTACACAAAGCAAGCAGCATAAGCTTCATTTTTGCGCTGGTTTTCCTTGCCCTCCAAGTCCAACTGTGGCAATGTAGAGTGGTCCAGATGGATGCCTCACCTGGTGGGTTTGTCACAACAGAGGAACCCCAAGCTTAGAAACTCCAATCTTGTTTTTTTTTTTTTTTTTTAGTTGGAATCCCACTCCATTGTCCAGACTGGAGTGCAATGGCACACTCATAGCTACCCCAGCATTGACCTTCGGCCTCAGCCTTCCAAGTAGCCAGAACTACAGGTGCTCGCTACCACGTCAGGCACATTTCTTTGATTTATTGTAGAGACGAGGTCTCGCCAGCTCGCCCAGTCTGGTCTCGAACCCGCAGGCTCAGGTAATCCACTTGCCTCGGCCTCCCAAAGTGCTGGGATTACAGGCTGAGCCACTGAGCCAGGCCAGAAACTCCAATGTATTATAATGGATTGCAAGCAAACTTGTCCAAACTTTTCCTGGAGGGAGATAGTATCTTTACTGGTCTAGAAAGCAAAGAAACCTTCCCTCTGCTCTGGAGAGAGTCACTATCTCTATTTTCCAAAGCTGTTCACTACACATTCTTGAAAACAGCGTCTGGAACATAAGTTGCCAGGGCCTCTGTTTGCAAGGCGTAAAGAAATGTGGTGGATCCATGGAGAATTATCTCCCAACAGTGTCTTTGGGTAAATGGAGGATAATGAATGGTAGGAGACATTTGGAGCCAGATTAGGAAGAATTTTGTAGACCATGCCAGAGAGATTGGATTTCACTAGGAGGTGATGATGAGTCATCAAAGCTCCTAAAGCATGTGCTATGGAGAATAGAGGTTGGACTGAAGGGGGGTACTAGTACTAGAAGAATAGTTAGGGCTAAAGGTGCAGGTTTGAGAATTTTAACATACTGAGGGGAACTGAAACCACTGGATCTTATCTCTACTTGGGTAAATTCTACAACCTTCAAAGCCCATATCAAAGGGCATCTTAATTAGTAGTTTAAAAAGTATAGGCCGGGCGTGGTGGCTCAAGTCTGTAATTCCAGCACTTTGGGAGTCTGAGGTGAGGGGATTGCCTGAGCCCACCAGTTTGAGAATGGCCTGGGCAACTTGGCGAGACCTCATCCCTACAGTAAATAAAAAAATTAGTCGTGCATGGTTGCACACACCTGCAGTTCTGGCTACTTGGAAGGCTGAGGTGAAAAGCTCAACTGAGCCCAGCAGGTCGATGCTGGGGTGGCTGTGAGTGTGCCGCTGCACTTCAGCCTGGGTGACGGAGTGAGACACCAACTCAAAAATATATATATGTTATTATAGATGGGCATGGTGATTCATGCCTATAGTCACAGTTACCTGTGAGAATCTTTGAGCCCAGGAGCTCAAAACCAGTCTGGGCAACATAGCAAGACCCAAGTCCAAAAAAAAGGGTCTTAAAAAATTAGTTGGGCATGGTGGCAGGCTCCTGTAGTCCCAGCTACTCAGGAGGCTGAGGTGGGAAGATTGCAGGAGCACAGGAGTTCGAGGCTGCGGTGGGCTACGATCTCACCCCTGCCCTCCAACCCGGGTAACAGAGTGAGACCCTGTCTGTTAAAAAAAGAGAAACAATCCAAAAAACTCTTATTATTCTTCAAAAGCAGAACCTTTTTTTAAATCAGAGAAGTCTAATGCAGACTTCCAACAAATAAAACAGAAGGAGCTATATTTTGGGTAACTCAATAATGGGAAACCTGCTGCCCTGCCTCTCATCTCCCCACTTTAAAAAACAGCAGACACCCAAAAACTCCTCTCTGGAGTCCTTGGGGTCCACAAAACTCACTTTGAGACCACTCCCCGCCTTCCTAATTGGCCCAGGTCAGGATTAATTGTTCCTTCCTCCGTGTTTCTCTCAATAGTTTGATCTTATCATCAGAGTAGCATTTATCACTGTGACACATGTTTGAGGAAAGCATTGGTAATCTTCATCTCTATTCCCCAGTGCCCAGTTCAGTGTGCCTGTCACACTGGAGGGCTGTCAGCCAACGTTTGCTGAATTGAATGGAATTGAAATGAGAAACACACCAATGAAACACACTTTTAGAACTACAGCTTGTATAAAGCTTTGCATTTTATATTTAATTAAATATAATGGACAATCCCTGAGACCTAACCAAGGGCAAATAAGAATCAAGGAAATAATGGAATAAAATAACTCTTTCTATCGTGAAACAGTTATACGGAAATGGTTTTAGCTTGTCTAATGTACCAACAAATGCTTATTCAAGCAACAAAGAGAGCCTTTTCTTAGAAAGGGGACCACAGTCCAAATAAATACCATCCTCCAAATTAGTGCAAGAAGATTGCCAATCCTTTCTCAGGTGTGTAAATCCATTCAGTCACTTGTGGTTTCATCAGGCAAGAAAGGAAAGCCCTGTGTTTATTCTGATCACTTTTGCCAGCAAGATATTTACTTTGGAAAAACAGAATAATTGAAACAACAACAGTGAAGTTGAACATGTTCATCTAACTGGAGTTCACAGGTGATTTGGTGAAAACAATAGTTCCTTGAGTCTCTGAGTGCTCTGCATTTTCTGGGACTTTATACTTATTAGTGAATGAATCTTACTGACTTTTAAGGTGAAAAAAAAGTGTGGGATTTCTGTTTATCTTGTTCTGGTTCTGTTCTGTTCACTGTCTATCTGAAAGAAAGTCAGCCCTGAGTTTAGGTGAGGAGGAAGGGAGGGAGAAACCCAGGATCCCGTTGTGAGGATAGGCCCAGGGTTCGTAGTGCTGAAATTTAGATAATTTTTGGAGCTCTCTATAATAAAAGATTGAAAAATTAGGTCTTAAAAGTGAATATTTATTTAGAATGGTAACATAAGTCTTAACAATAATATTTTTATTAATATTAGATATCTGGATAATATTTTTACATTATTTTAGCCATATGCTCTGTATTTTTATATGAGAACAATTTTATCATATTTCTATAGAGTCAATAGAAAGATTATTCAGTCTTTTTACTTAGCATCTTGATAAAAACTTTATTCATTTATATTATCAATAGCCTAGAAAAATTTATATCGGGTTCACAACTTATGATTAGCCATGCCAAGAAAATATTTAGCATTTGTCAAATTTGGGCAAACCACTATCAAGTTTCTTTCTTAGAAGAGTTAAGATTTGAGATTTTCTTGTGAGTTTCTATTTTAAATATTAATTTTTTTTGGCTGGGGTGACCGTGAACATGCCACTGCATTCCAGCATGGGCAACAAAGTGAGACTCCAACTAAACAAAAAAAAAATGTTTCTTTGTTTTCTCTCTTTAAAAAAAAAAAATTATAGATTCAAGGGGTGTATGTGTGGGGTCTGTTACATGAACATGGCTCATGATGATGAGGTTTTTGAGTTTCTATTGAACCTGTTGCCCAAATAGCAAACATAGTATCCAATAGGTAGTTTTCCAACCATTTCCCCACTCCATTTCTCCCCACTTTAACAGCTCTCAGTGTCTATTGTTCTCATCTTTAACGCTGTTTTATCCGGCGTTTAGCTCCCACTTAGAAGTGAGAACATGCAGGATTTGGTTTTCTGTTTCTCTGTTATACTTAGTATAATGACCTCCAGCTGCATCCATGTGGCTGCAACAGACATGATTTAAAAAGAAATGTACCACATTTTCTTCATCCAATCCACCGTTGATGGGCATCTAGGTTGGTTCCATGTCTTTGCTATTGTGAACAGTGCTGTGATAAACATACAAGTGCAGGTGTCTATTTGATAGAACGATTTATTTTCCTTTGGGTATCTACCGAGTAATGGGATTTCTGGGTCGAGTGGTAATTCTAGTTTTTGTCATTTGAAAAATCTCCAATTGGCTTTCTACAGGGTCTAAACTAATTTACATTCCCACCAAAAGTGTATAAGGGTTCCCTTTTCTCTGCGAACTCTCCAACATCTGTATTTTTTTTTTAACTTTCTGAAAGACTCTTTGAACTGATCACATTCATGTTCTCATTTGCATGGTATATTTTAAATTTTATATTATCTTCATCAATGCCAGTATTTTGTTTCAAATTGGCAAGAAATTTAAATCTTTTCCCAATGTATTCTTCTGATTCACTTTTCCTCATTCACTGGATTGTCAAACAATCCAAGAGTTTATTACTTATCGTCACTTCTATTCTCTTTCTCTTAATGAATCACATTTGCCTTTGGTATAAGCTAATTAATTTTTGTTGTTATACTTTACTTCTTGAGGTTAGAATAATGTCTATTGATTTTATTACTCACTTTATTGCTTTTATTTACATTTCATTATTTTTAATCTGAATGTTCTTATAGTTCTTTGATAAATACATTTAGTAAACTTTAATTGGGAGGCTGTAGTTTCTTATTTGTTTTATTAAAACATTCCAAAACATTTTTGGATATTGGGAGGAGAGTGGGAGGAAACAGGGTGGGTTAGGACCTTAACTCAGCACACAGACTGAGCCAGAGAAAGCTTGCAGAATTCGAGCCAAGCTGGCCTGGGACGTATCAGGCAAGGGCAGGTGGTACTTTGTGGGGGGTTTCGTTTGTGCCTATGAAAACTTGAGGGAGGGAAGAGGTAGTTGATTAGAGTGGGTTTGCTATAACTTCATCAACCGACTCAAAGAAAGGGAGTATTAGGATAGGAAACTCAAGAAGAGGATGGTCAGGCCCAAACAGGAGCAAGGTGAAATCTCCTTAGAAGTAACAAGGATGCTTTGGAGAAGAAACTAAGCAAATACCATGGAAAAGGCCTGGGTCTGGAAGTCATGGAGGAATACTAGAGCCCCCAGAGGATGGTTAAGCTAGAACATATTCAAGGTGGGAAGAAGTACCTCCAGGAGTTGTAGGGGGCTGACAGCATTGCAGTCAGTGTATCTTGGTGATTGGTGAGATTTTTCTCTCCAAGGAGCCCCAGGTAGGAAAAGATGCCTTCTTTCTTCAAAGGACAACGAGTAATGAGGAACCCTAAATTCTCCCCTCAGGCCTAATGAGCTAGATATTTATTTATTCTTTTTTTTTTTTTTTTTGTAGTGATGGGGTCTCGCTATGTTGCCCAGGCTGGTCTCAAGCTTCTTGGGCTCAAGCAACCCTACCACCTCAGCCTCCCAAAGTGCTGGGATTACAGGCATGAGCCACTGGGCCCACCCAGCAAGCAGAAATATTTTATTTTATTTTATTTTATTTTGAGTTGGAGTCTCACTCTGTCGCCCAGACTGGAGTGCAGTGGCCGCTCCCGGCCACCGCAGCCTCGACCTGCTGGGCTCCGGCGATCCTTCAGCCTCAGCCTTCCAAGTAGCCGGAATTACAGGCACGCACTACCACACCCGGCTAATTTTTGATTTATTGTAGAGATGAGGTCTTGCCAAGTTGCCCAGGTGGGTCTTGAACCCACGGGCTCAGGCAATCCACTCACCTAGGCCTCCCAAAGCGCTGGGATTACAGGCTGAGCTACCGAGCCCGGCCAAGCAGAAATATTTTAAAAAGAGGCAACATCATATAATAGATCGTGAATTTTAGAGTCAGAAAGACCTGGGTTGGAACTCTGGTCATGCAACTTCTTATCATCTCTTGTCCTTAGCTAAGATCCTCAATGTCTATAAATCTAATCCTCCCTGCTCTGCAAAAATGGGGATAATAGTGCACCCCCTTCTTTCTGGGAAGATAGTACGTAGATCTTATAAAATGATATGATGAACAGCACAATAGCTGTATAATCCAGAATAGATGTGGATGTTAAAAATGTGGATTTTTGAAACATTGGATTTATTTTCATAATTTTGCTGTACTTTTGTTAATTTAATTCTTATTTTCCTAATAAAGAAAATAACAAATTGACTTAACTCAGATCTCAGAATTTTTCTTTTTCTAATTTCTTTCATATTTATTTAATTTTATTTTTATTATAAAGATGTGGGGTACAATTCAGGGTTAGCTATACATTGATTATGCAGGTACCCTTGTTGATGAGGTATGCCCCTCCCTCCCCTAGCAGTTTCCCTCAACTGCCAAACCCCTCCCCACAGTTTACCACTACTGCCAAACGCTTTCTTATAACATTATAATTGTTCAAGGTCCGCTTATGAGTGAGAACATATGGTACTCTGTTCTTTGTTTCTGTGATAAATCACTGAGATCTCAGAATTTTCAATGTCTACCTTGGCCTTTTTGCTTGTAGTGCCAATGCTGTCTGTGTTTTATACACACATGTGCGCGCGCGCGCACACACACACACACACACACACACACACAGTTGTGATGAGCACCATCAAGAAATGGAGCCAGAGTACTTGAACAAATTCCAGAGTTTAAAGCAGAAAATATGAGTTCTGACCCCCTCCAATATTTTTCTTGTTCAGTACTTCAGAAGTAGGTATATTTTTTGTGATATTGTGAAATATATATTTGGTCTTTGATTCAATTCCTGTTACACAACTCCTAAAGTCCTTATAATCTCCAAAGTAGCTTCAGAAGTGGGGCTGGCCACCAGAAAGACCAAGATAGGATTAGAGGGGTGGGTCTTTTAGCTCCACCCCCCAATCTCCAGGGAAAGGAGAGAGGCTGAAGGTTAAGTTATCCACCAGAAGCTGATGATTTAATCAATCATGTCATTGTAATAAAGCTTCTATGAAAACCCAAAAGGTTTGGGTTTGAGAGCTTCCAGATAGATGAACACGTCTAGTTAGAGGAGTTCCTGGAGGGTGGTGCCCAGGCAGGGCATGGAAGCTCTGTACCCCTTCCCACCACATGCCTTGCTCTATGCATCTCTTCATCTGTGTCCTTTCGAATATCCTGTATAACAAACCAGTAAGCATAAATAAGTGTTTCTCTGAGTTCTGTGTGGCATTCTAGCCAACTAATCAAACCCAAAGAGGGGGTCATGGAAACACCAACTCGAAGTGGAGTCAGAAGTCCCAAAGGCCAGGACTTGAGATTGGTGGAAAGGACAGGGGGGTGGTCTTGGGGACTGAGCCTTCAGTCTGTGGTATCTGACACTATCTCTGGGTAGATAACATCAGAACTGAATTAGAGGATACCCAGTTGTGCCTGATGCTTGACCTGTGGGAGAAAACCCCCCAGGCATTTGGTCCTGTAAGTATTCTGTGTTGGTTGATGTGGTGTGAGAACAGAGGAAAATCTGTGTGGGTTTTTTCCCCTCAGAATTTTACTGATACAATGATTCTTTGATTTTGGAAAGGACTCTGTTAGTTATCTGGGTACTGATGCCACCTGGCTATACTTTCTTCGATTACTTTGTTGATATGTCTTTATTTTCCTTTATGTCATTATTTGGATTTATTATTTTCATGTGTTCTGCTGTAATGCGATCACAACTGCAGCTGCAAGACACCAGGTGCTCCCACCTCTCATAAGGAAGAGGCAAGGCACATTCTCTTGGAGTTAAAGCTGATAGACACTCTGGGATCAGGTGGGAAAGAACCTCGGCTCTCTTTGCTTTGTTGCCAAGTGCATCCTTCCTCTCCCCCTACCAGTGTGTGTGTGAGGTTTTGTCCTACCTTGAGAAAAAGGAAAAAGGAACACAAGTTTCTTTAGATATATCCAAGGATTTAGGTACGTCAGACCAGGGGGAATTTCCCACAGAATATTATACACTTTTGTCCTTAGAGAAACATGCAGGAAAAGCCACCTTGATCATAATAGGTATAGATATTAAGTATGATTTGGTTTGGAAATTGACAACTCATTTTGCAGTCATTTAGTTCTACTTCCTAAGATCCCAGTCCCGGCAAAAATTCTCTTTCTGCAGGTATGGGAATCTCAGTACTAAACTAGCACAGTCAATAACAACTAGTTCTCATTTCTTCTGACTAGATCTTTTTTTTTTTTGAGTTGGAGTCTCACTCTGTCACCCAGACTGGAGTGCAGAGGCCGCTCCCAACCACCGCAGCCTCGACCTGCTGGGCTCCGGCGATCCTTCCGCCTCAGCCTTCCAAGTAGCTGGAATTACAGGCGGACGCTACCACGCCCGGCTAATTTTTTTGATTTATTGTAGAGATGAGGTCTCGCCAAGTTGCCCAGGCGGGTCACAAACTCTGACTAGATCTTAAGAAGAGACCAGTCAATGAAGGGCCAGTCCCTGCTCTGATCTCAAGGTCATGGAGCAAGGGATTAGCCATTTCCTAGCCAAAGGATGAGGTGGGAGCACCCTGAAAGTTGTGAGCGCCAGTCAGGGAATGCTTTGGTGAATGTCTTATTTGGTTGGAAGATAGTTTAAGACAACATTTATAATTTACCTCATAAAAAAAAGACAAGCAAAAAATGAAGAAATAAAAATAAGGACCTGTCAATAGCCAAGTTATAAGTTAAAGGAGGTAATTAACATCTTTTTGCTTCATTCATCCTGAGCAAGGACTATCAGATTGGAGGAATATCCTGCATGGGGACCTGGAGTGGGAGAAAACAGTGACAGCTTTTCTATCTTTTACTTTTTTGCTTACAATCCTTAATATCTCTATCTTTTAAAAGTAGCTAGTGTAGCCGGGCACGGTGGCTCAGCCTGTAATCCCGCGCCTTTGGGAGGCTGAAGTGAGTGGATTGCCTGAGCCCGCGGGTTCGAGACCCGCCTGGGCAACTTGGCGAGACCTCATCTCTACAATAAATCAAAAATTAGCTGGGCATGGTAGCACGCGCCTGTAGTTCCAGCTACTTGGAAGGCTGAGGCGGAAGGATCGCCAGAACCCAGCAGGTCGAGGCTGCAGTGGCCGGGAGCGGCCACTGCACTCCAGTCTGGGCGACAGAGTGAGACTCCAACTCAAAAAAATAAAAAATAAAAAAATAAAAGTAGCTAGTGTAGAGTGGCTAATTTAATGCACACAAGAGGACTAGGGAGGATTTGGATAAGCCATTGCCTAATTGTGTGCCTTTGTCACCGTGGGGGCCATATGAGAATGTGGATGACTAATAGAAAAGCTCTTTGTACATCTGAGGAGAACAAACCTCCTGCCAAAGTTGGGTCAACGGAATCGTCTCTGAACATTGAGAGAAGCATTGTAATTGCCATTAATAAGAATAAAATTAGACCAGACGTGGTGGTTCACGCCTATAATCCCAGCATTTTGGGAGACTGAGGTGAGAGAATTGCCTGAGCCCACAGGTTTGAGACCAGCTCGGGCAACTTGGTGAGACCTCATCTCTACAATAAATCAAGAAAAATTAGCCAGGTGTGATGGCGCATGCCTGTCGTTCCAGCTAATTGGAAGGCTGAGGCGGAAGGATCACCTGGGCCCAGCAGGTCGAGGCCACAGTAGCCATGAATGTGCCACTGTACTCCAGCCTGGGCAACAGTGAGACTCCGACTCAAAAAAACAAAAATTAAATTAAATTAAATTAAATTAAAATGCCAGTAAGCAACACATTGACTTCCCACCGGGATTTCTTGTTCAGGAAAATAGATGTCTCCTACAGAAGGCCGAAACAGACGGGAGGGAGCCCCTCCCCAGGTGAGAGATTTTCAGACATGTGAATAGTTAGCACATGCTTGGAAATCTAAAATGGAGAAAAGAGAACACATGACTGTCCTCATTCTGACCTGTGGCTTTTTGCCATCTTATCAGCAAAAATGCTTTCAAATTGCACATAACAAAAGCAATCCTATCCAAAGTGACTTAAGCAAAAAGAGAGTTTATTATATGATATTTCTGGGTTCCCAGGGAGGCTGCTACTTGTCACAATGCTGCCATCATACTCCATTTCTATGTACACCATGATTTTGCTCACTTGCATCTTGGCCCCATTCTCAGAGGCTCTTCCTTTGGGGTCATAATGGTTGTGCAGCTCTAGCCCTATCCCTTCACATCTTCAAATCTCAGGGAGAAAGACATCAGGTTACTTTTTTCGAAGCCCTGGCAAAGTCCCATTTCATCTAACCAGTGCTACTGGATTATTGCAATGCAATGCTTTGACTGAGATGGATTCCTGTGATGGCTGATTTTATGTGCGAACTTGACTGGGCTAGGGAATGACCAGATAGCTGTTAAAGCATTATTTCTGTGTGTGTCTGTGAGGGTGTTTCTGGAAGAGATTAGCAATTGAATCACTAGACTGAGTAAAGAAGATCCACCCTCACCGGTGTGGGCAGGCATCATCCAATCTGAGCGTTCTAATAAAGCACAAAGATGGAGGAAAGGCAATTGTACTCACTCTTCTTAAGCTAAGACTACTATTTTCTACCCTAGGACTTTGAAACTCTTGGTTCTCAGGCCTTTGGACTCTAGGACTTATACCATCAGTCCCTACCCCATCCTCAGGCCTTAGACCTCAGACAAAATTACGCCACTCTCTTTTCTGGTTCTCTAGCTTGCAGACAGTAGATGTGGGACTTTGCAGCTTCTTAATCATGTGTACCAATTCCCATAATAAATCTCTTTGTGTGTGTGTGTGTCCCATTCTGTTTTTTCTAACTCTAACGAAACAAAAATTTGAAGCTGTAGGCAGCAGAGGGTAGAATGGATGTTGAGAAGACAAATGACAAGTATCCATCTGTGACTGCGGTGGCCATCAGTTTTGGGCCCTTGTTTGTCTCTGGGATCCTCCTCCTTTCTTGTCAGAGATAAGTTCAGAACACATTGGGTGGAAGAGAATGTACTGAGCTCCTTCCTGAAGGCTGGTTGGCAACCAGTGAACTCCAAACTCCTGCTCCTCTCTTTGGTAGACAGTTGCCTAGGGGAGAAGGTTGGTATTATATAAACAGCAATTTTATATGTGCTGTTGAAGCATGGGGAGAAATATGGTCCCATGGGTCTTCTGGAACTGTCAGGCATAAAAATTAGTGTTCCAATGACCGTTGCCTCCAAGCAGGTGTTGGTGGGTCATCAGAGGTCCCCATTTTAGCATCCGGCAATTCCCAGACCAGTAAAAGTCTGTACCTTTTCCCCTTTCAATCTCTGTCCCCAGATGAAAGCATAGGAGCCACAGTGATGACTTTTATCAACGGGGAATCTGGCAACAATTCCTGACTAGATAATACAAAAACTTCAGGGCATTTGATTTGGTAATTACTGAAAAGCAGAAGAAAGTGATTTTTTCCCCCTCCCTGGGAAAGGAACACATAGAAAAGGTCACTTTTCCCCTGGAGTCTTGTAGTTTTGGAAGAGGTTTGACCACTGATGGAGCCACACACATATACACACACGCACGCACGCATGCACGCACGCATACACACACATTTTACATAAAGACCGGGAAGAATTCAACTAGAGTTTCTCTTGATTAGTTACATCTTAATTAGGTTCTTGATTGTCCAGTGCCTCCAGATGGTTATGGCAGCTGTGAGGGTCTGTTTCCCTAATGGACTTCTGGGTTGGCATAGGTACATGGTGGCCGTTGGCTTCTTCAAAAGAACGTTTGAGTAGTGCAGTAGGCCAACTGGGGTAACACTTTAAATCCCTATCAATTATACAGCTGTTTGGTCCAACAGAACTACAGTGGTGGCTGATATAAGCAGGGGAAATGGTGCAAGAAAGGAAGGAGCCAAAAAGATACTATTGGAACGGTTTTCAAATCTTCATTCCATAGTCATTTCTGGGATCATTCCCACTTTTTTCTTTTTGAATTGGAATCTCACTCCGTCACCCAGGCTGGAGTGCATGGCACGCGCACGGCCACTCCAGTGTGAACCTGCTGGGCTCTGGTGATCCTTCCACCTCAGCCTTCCAAGTAGCCAGAACTACAGGTGTGCGCTACCATGCCCAGCTAATTTTTTTTTAATGGTGAGATGAGGTCTCACCATGTTGCCCAGGCTGGTCTCGAATCTGCGGGCTCGGTCAATCCTCACACCTCAGCTTTCCAAAGTGCTGGGATTACAGGATCGAGTCACTGCGCCCAGCTGAACATCCCCCACATCTTGCCAAGGATTGAAACTCCCTCTCACTTAACCAGAAAACATTCTTCCTGGAGTTATTGGGATGCATAGGATGGCATGGCATGGTTTAGACAGAGATGCTGGGTCCAGTTAGCTTTATGATGGAATGACTACCCTATAATTTTTTTCAAGAAATAAAAGTGTAAAATATTTATATATAAAAAGATCTGTCAAAGAATCAGGCTACCTGAGGAAACTTATTGGTTGTAAATCACCTAAGGAGTGGATGAATTCACTCAGTCACCTGGAAGAAGGTCAAATTTTGAATCTATGCCATTCCAGAGAGATGAGAATACATGACATATTCTTCAGTTTATAAAAAACTTCTATA
>CAUYQG010095829.1:0-14228 GCA_963574415.1 Tarsius wallacei
GAATATACATTCTACTCATCACCGCATGGAACGTATTCTAAGATCGACCACATACTTGGCCATAAATCAAGCATAAGCAAATTTAAAAGGACCGAAATCTTACCATGCATCTTCTCAGACCACAGTGGAATAAAAATAAACATTAACACCAACAAGGTTCCCCCAAAACACACAAAGACATGGACACTAAACAGCATGATGCTAAACAACTCCTGGGTCAATGATGAAATCGAAACAGAGATCAAAAGATACCTGGAAACAAATGAAAATGAAGAAACATCTTACCAAAATCTCTGGGACGCCTTGAAAGTTATAGTAAGAGGGGAACTTATATCACTACAAGCCCACATGAAGAAGAAGGAAGGATCACAAATCAACAGCCTAACAAGCCACCTAAAGAAGCTGGAAAAGCAAGACCACAAAAACCCCAATTTCAGCAGAAGAATCCAGATCACCAAAATAAAAGCCCAAATCCAGGACATAGAAGACAAAAAGATAATACAAAAAATCAATGAAACAAAAAGCTAGTTCTTCGAACGGATAAACAAGATCAATGGTCTCCTAGCTACACTGACCAAGAAAAAGAGAGAATAAGCCCAAATAAACACAAGCAGAATCACAAAAGATGAAGTCACATCTGACCCTGAAGAAATACAGAAGATCATTAGAGACTACTATGTACACTTGTATGGCAACAAACTTGAAAACCTTAGGGAAGTGGAGGACTTTTTGTCATCACACAACCTGCCTAGGTTGAAACAAGAAGAAATTGAGACCCAAAATAGACCAATAGCAATCAAGGAAATTGACTGCATAATAAGAAAACTACCTACCAAAAAAAAGCCCTGAAACAAAGATCTGAGTATCACATCTTCTCATTCATATAATGGACCTTGAACATCCATCGTAATACTATAAGAAAATGACTGACAGTGGTGGGAAACTATGGGTGGGGAGGGGAAAGGAGATGGAATTAACGGTAGTCAATATCTGTCTGGGGACAGAGAGACTGCTCTTATCAACAAGGGTGCTTGAATGAAGCATATTTGTATTCCTAACCCTTAACTGTACCCCACACTATCATAATAAAAAATAGTGATTATTAAAAAAATAAAATAAAAATGTTAAAGTGTTTACAACTAGATGTGTTAAGGGTTCTTCTTTAAGAAAATTAAGTTACTTTAAACAAGACATTTCAGAATACTAAACAGAAGTTGGGAGATAATAAATATGGCAAATGGTAAATAGTGAGCAAGATGTGAAACTTAAGGCATATCAGTGTATGGCTATCGGTTAATGAGATATGGGTTAATGAGATATCTTCTATTCCTATGGATAGTTTAAATACAATATCAGCATGTCTACCATCATCATTTTATCAAGGAAGCTTCTTGCAAAATTTTCTTCTAGGAGAAAGGACATTTCAAGTAGAGGTGAAGATCAGAAGGATGTAAGTCCACTTATTGTATTCGTGAAAAGAAGACTAAAATGGGGACTTAGATACAGGAAATCTTGCATGAGATTGAAGAAATAAGTTCCAAATATCTTGTATATTTTTTGGATTGTACTCACACTCCTTACCAGGGGTTTGGATTAGGAGAAAGCAGCAAGAAGGGGGTGCTTTGGGTTGGGTGTTCTAGAATAGATACTCTTTTGACAGAAAGAATTGGACATCCTCTGAATTAGAGCCAATGATGAAGATTGCCGGGAGCCGCAATCATTAGTAAAAGTAAGGTAAAAGGGACCTGAAAACAGGAAAAACGCCGGCTGTGAGAAAGGCTCCAGCCAAATGCGGCCATGATGGAGGCAAAGCCCCATGGATCCTGTTTGACGGACCTTCCCTAACTTTGAAGGATTGCGTGCATAGGCTTTGAGAATGTTCCATCTTTAAATGAGATAGCAGATGCACAAATGGATGATGGCATTTGACAGCAAAAAATTATACTTGGGCATGGTGAAGGTGAGGTTGCAGCAAAAGGGGTGCCCTTAGGTGTGTAAAGATGTTTTTCAGGAACAGCAGGAGGCCGAGGAAAATGAGTCAACCTCTCCTCAACCTCTCGTAAACAACAGACGTCCTGCTGAGTCGACCTCTCGTCGACCTCTCGTAAACAACAGGCCTCCTGCTGAGTCGACCTTTCATCGACATTTCATGAACAACAGGCCCCCAGCTGAGAGCTGGTGGAAAAACAACTGATTGAGACAACAAATAGGTTAAGATATTTTAGGGTTAAATAAGTAGTTTGATGAAGATAGAAGTTAGAATATTATTAGTAAGATAGCAAGATAAGATAAGAGATATAGGAACATAAGGCTAGAAATAAGGTTAATATAAGTACATATAGTAAGTAAGTTAAATAAGACATAGAGATAAGGTTTAGCTTTATAAGATAAGGATATTATGGGCCCATAATACTAATAATTATAATAATAATAATAGTAAATAGCTATAATAGTAAATAGGTATAAGAAAGTTAAGGAGGAAAACAGGATGTTCACAAATGCTTAAGAAAAACTCCATCTGTGGTTGAGGTAGTAATTGCTGTCTAGTTCTTGCTCTTGGATTGAAAAACATGAATAGCTTGGAGTCAGCGGGGTGGGGGGAACCGAGTAGCAAAAAAGGTCAACCTTGTTGTGTCTGGAAAAAGAGATACATAGGTGTCTGGCTGGCAACATAAGATACATTTTATGGGTGCAGGACTAGATGGAAAACCTATATAAGCATGTGAAAATTCAATAAAAATTGGCAGAGCCTTGAGCTCTTCCCAGGAAGAGGATTCCTGTCGTTTTCATCTTTTCTTTTTCACCACTTCCTGATTCCACCCACTTCAGGCCCTGACTCTCTCCTGGAGCTGGACTCCGGCAGAAGATGACAAGTAAGACACAGACCCTGACTGGGGCTGATATAGTCCTGTTCTCCTGATGTGGGTCCAGGGGTAAGGGTCTGACATACAACCCATGGGGGAAAGTAAAGAGCTGGTTGGGTGAAATAAACATTTAAGACTGTGTCTTTTGGCCAGAGGACCAATGTCAAAGCCAGACATTTGAAGGGAAAAAAACCAAAGGGTCTTCAATCAAAGGCAGTTATGGGATCAACTAAACTGAGATAAAAGTCAGAGTGAAAACTGAATAATCCAAGAACATAGAGCAATACGCTGCAGCAAAGGAGAGATTGTTTCAAGTCCAAACCAGTGCCTTGGTGACCTTTTCTAATTTAGCCTCACATCTGCAGGACTGCAGTGAAAATATTCAAGGTAATTAACTTTTGACTCAACGGTCAAACTTTCTTCTCAGTCTCTGCAGTACAACAATGATTGGGATAACACAAAGGATACCATTGTCAAATCAGACTCGAGGGAATTTTACTAAACTGTTCTAAAAATTTCATGGATGCAAGCAACTGTGAAACATGGACAAGGCATGGAGGGATAAGTGGCTGTCAGACACGCTGCCAGGTTTTTCTTGCTTGTTCAGGATGCTCTATGACATAGACTAACTTAGGAAGTCTCTAAGTAATGTATAATATTGTATTTATTACATAAAAGAGAACTTGTCAGCAAAGAGTTCCACTTCAAACTCAAATAGTTACCTAGCTTATGTGATTATTTTCCAGAGAGCTGTGCCCCATATAGTCATAGGTTATAGTTTGCTTTCTGTATGCAAACTAAATAGACCCATTACACTGAGCTAATAGGGCTCTTCCTTCTGGATTTCAGTGGTACCTCTGGTGCATTTTGATTATTTTACTTTCTAAATAGCCCTTGACTCCCTACTGCCTGGCACTCTCAGGACCATTTCAACTGCTCCATTCTTGGATTGTTGCAATAGCCTCTAAAATTAGTGTTCTCAGCTCAAGTCTTGTTTCTCTTCTAATCCACCCTCAAAACTGCCATCAAAATTAATGTCTTTTTCTTCCCCTCCAAAATTCAAGTTTCATTATATAACCCACTATTTAACTCACTTTAATGGTTTTACATTGTCAAATGCTAAATTTAAGGCCCTATAATTCTCTAGCCTCTTGTTACAGAGCTCTGCACCTTATACTCCGCTTCAGTAATACCAAACTTCTATTTAAAGCGATTTTGAATTTCCAAATAACTTTGGTTAGCGTTCCTCCACATTCTCTGCCTGGTCATAATGTAAACCTTTCAGAACCCTGGAACTCCACTTGAATGCTTTTCTATATATGTTCTACTTGATTGCATAGTACACATGTACCCCAAAACTATAAAATAAACCAAAATAATTTTTTAATACTTTATCTTTTCATCTACTCTACCCTGAGTTCTAGAGATACCGTCCCTCTGGCAGTAAACTCGGTTGATTTAAATGAATATGATTATATGATTCATTGTGCCAAAAATATACTGTAGTATCTTTGGGAAAAATGTTAAAAAGAAAAACATAAACTTAGTAATATTCGTTTGTGATGTCAATATTAAACAAAGCAGCAAGAAAGAAGCTATAAAAATAGAATTCCTAAAGGTTGTAAAAGTCAAATTCACAAATTATCTTATGTAATACAAGGCTAGTGACAGATCCTTGGTCCAGAGAATATAACCATGGAAACTATAATTAAATGCTCTGTGACTAATACAATTTTAACTGGCTGTAAAATTTTAAAAATATATCATCTAAGATCAAGTGAGGAGGGGATGACATCTATTAATGAATATTACCCTCTTAAAATTTAAATGTCACAAAATTTTAGCCACATGCAAAATAGGTATCATATAATTAAAAATGATGCTAACTACAAATAACATTAAAAAAATTCTTTTTAGGTTCCTTATTATTAATCAGACACTACCAACTAAATCAGATTACAGATTTCTAGAAACTCTGTAAAATGTTCTTGCTAAATTCACAATATTGATAATGGAAGAAAGCACTGTTTTAACTGGTTCATATAATTAATCATCATAATATTGCCATTATTTTCAAATAGTGTTATAATTTAGAATATTGTTATTTGAAAATGGTCATTAAAAAATAAAGCCAATATCTAAAATTGTGAATATAGGTACAAAGAAACTTGAGATGTATTTTTTGATAAGGAAATGTTTAATCTGTGCTTTAGAGCCTTTTTGTAATGATAGGTAATCATGCGAAATGAATAAGGGAAAAACTGATTTATGTTTCTAAGGCTGACAATTCAGAACACTATTTGGAACAAGCCTTTTTATCTAGCACAGTAATTCTTGTCAAGGGACACAGTGCAGTTAGATAATTAAATTGCTATTACTTATATTTCAGAGACGCAGGCTATCAAAGTCTGTAGCATAACCAATTTTATATTTCCTTTGAGAAAAACTTTAGTTGTGAAATGGCTTATGTATTTGGTAAAGAAAAGCAAATAAACTTTATTCCAATCCATGATTTTATGTCTCAGATAAAGAAGTCCTAACACATTTAACTTGAATTAATGTAATGCAGTCTAGAAAATAAAAAGGTACAATGTCCTGTGAAATAAGGAACAATGACAATATTTGGTTGTACCCTGAATTATTAATTAGAGAAAAATTGATGGTATGTAACTTTATTGTAAATTATTTTTTAAGTCTCTGATTCTAATTAACATAGTAAAAATTTCAACATGAAAAACTAACACAAGCAAAGTGATTCAAATTTTATAAAATATTTGACTTAATTATTTATTTTATCCTCACAACAAACCCGTGAGTTAGGCACAATTATTATTTCTACTTCAAGAGCACAGGAAAGAGACCTGTTCAAGCCAAAGGATTGGACAAGCAGTTTAAATGGTGGGTAGTAGACATACATTTCAGCAAGACATTTGGCAGAAGTTTTGCAGTCCACACTTGAGAAGAAACCTAGACAGGTTCAGATTTTGATTTAATTACTTTGCAGCAGCATGGTTTTAGACACAGTATTTAAACTTTAAGCCTTAGCCTTTTCATTTATGAAATAGAGATAATAAATCATTTAAATCATGGTATTAATAGAGGATTAAGTGAGACTGTGCAAGTTAAGAAGCTTAGGAAATCATCTCGTACACAGGAAATGCTCATTTAATGTTAGCTATTATTATTTCAACAGATAGAATTGAAAAGTGCTAACCAAATCATCTGTATGGAGCCACATTGTCCCATTTTGTAAAATATATGGCTAACGTATTTTTGGAAAATTATAAAATGATGTCACTGTGGTGGATCTTTAGAGACATTAAAATGGTGTTGTGGAAGAAAAATAGTTAAATCACAAGCTTGATACAAGCTATAGTTACTTCTAAATAAAAACTGCAAGGATCAAAAGGCAAGCATGTCAGCCTCAGTCATTCCTTCCCTCACTCTGCACCAAGCTATAAAACATCTTGTACATCCTAACTGCTTAAAAAAGAGAAAATTTATGTATTTTTGACAGAGATGAAATACCACCATAGGATACTGAAAGTAATTTTAATCCAGGAAGTCTTTATTCAATAATTTAAGCACATAAATATCAGTTAAGCTACTGAATGTCTACAATGGATTTTTTTTTCTCTTTACAAAAGAGAACTTTTGCATTTCTTATTTACTGAGGTATCCTAAGCACAGCAAGAAAACTACTTCCTGATATTCAATAGGTGATTGATAATATTTGTTGAATTAATTAAAATAACAATTACTAAACAAAGTTGTGATATATACATAGCATAGAACAAGAATTAAAAGTTCTAAAAAAGAGGATATAACTTTTACTATTCCTTTCTTATGATCTTTAGCAATAGATTTTTTTAGGTTGATATTTTCATGAGATATTCAAATTCACATGTCATAAATTGTCCCTGAGCTGTTCAATTTCACCAATAAGATAGTCAACATATATTTGTCTTGTGGCAGAATTAGGAAAGATCAGTTGAAAACAAATTTACTTTGTCTCCACATGGCTGGCAGTTTATCATAGCTGTGCCATCTATTATCATCTGTATTTTAATCTTTGGAGCGATCTGTGTGTAAATGCAAATATTATTAAAAAGAAACTTTACAAGTAAATACTCTTTCATTTTCCAGATGGCTACATAACTATTGTTAGCTTCAAGTAAATTGTAGGCAATATAAAACTGTCAGGGATAATTTTTAAGAAGCAGCTTAGTACAGAAAAAAAAAAGCAGCATGTTCTATTTTTTATACTGTAGCTCTTGTTACTTCATGATTTACAATTGCCAAACACAAAGTAATACAAGTGAGTTAGGATGCATTAGGGAAAATCATGTGGCATTTTCTTATATTTACATGGCAATTTATGTACAAGTACCCGGGAAAGAAGTAAAATGAAATAGGGAATGTTTTTAGTATTATGAGTTGCATCATTTGAATCACTTATTACATATCTTGGGTTTTTCTGCAAGGTGACTGATTCACAGCAAAAATATAGTTTCTTTGAAAATTTCACAGAGACAAGTTCTGTCTGTTTAATTATCTTGCTCAGCTTCCGGAATGACAACATACAAGTGGTATATAAGCACTGCCTTAGGTTATTATTATAGGGTAAAGTGACACCAACACTTCAGAAAGCCAAAAGGAGGGGGGGTCTATAGTTATTCGATATACACCTCTTCTCCATCTTTTTTTCTGCACACAGTTTATCTTTACAGAGATACAAAAATGCCATTCATTATTTAACTTTTTTCAAAAATCTGTCTCTTGGTAGTGCAGAAGCAAAAATGTACATAGACATATCCTTCTGTCCTACAATAGTCTGAGATTTTTAAATGTGGTGTCTTTCTCTGTTTAATATTTTAATTAATCAATATGACCACACTATACTAAATGTTACTTATTGTCTGCAAAATTATTACAAATTGTTTCATGATCTTCCCTAGCCCTCCACCCAGGAGTACATACAGAACTCCAAGCGGGATAGTTCTCTGGTTAAGTGTGCTGTGTAAACCCCTAGGAGCTAGCTTGCTAGGTTTGTATAAAGATGCCTCTAACTCTCAGCTGTTGATAATTACTCTAGTAGAAAATGACACATATGTTTACAAAAAATTTAAGAGCTTCACTTAACATTTGCATCACATGATAAAATACTTATGTAAAGAGCATTTTGAAAAGCAAAAAGGAAAACAAAAGTTTTCTTTTCTTTTACATCTTTCAAGTCCAGTAAAATTTACTGATGACCTGCAAAATCGATGCCCTTAAACACTAATATGAGACAAGTTGTATTCAACTTATCCTATGGCATTTCAAATTACCTAAAATAAGTGTTTATAATATCAGTATAATTTTTAAAAATAACACAAAATGAATATTTTGATCCAAGCTTAAGTTTAGGCAAGACTTACAATAAATATATAGATAAATGGTATATAATGGTAGTGATATTGCCTTAATTTTGAAGGTAAAGTGAAATATCCTCATTACTATGACATTCATTTGAAATTTTCTGTGTTGTTAATGGATCTATGGTAAAATGTCTCTGATTCTTATTTAGATGTCTTGTAAGTATTTCAAATTTGATAATGTTTCTCCAAGTACCAATTCAATTGCTCTTTGGAATTATAGTCATTTATATTTTTATAGCCTTCTAGCCAACTTAGAACAAGGGTTCTGTCTTATTCATTTTGTACCCCCAAATCCCATTGGAATACCTGGCAAATACTAAGTAATGAATAAATTAATCAAAAGGTAGAAAACTCGGTTGATTGCATATCAGGCACTCAAACATTTTTTAAATATATAACAGAACTGGGTTAATTTCAAAATGACTGATGGGTTGAGATTTCTCAACCCCATGCAATTATTAAATCAGTGACTTGGGACCACATGACAAGCATCCACTAATCAAACTAAACAGACACATTTTTAAAAGGCAATATTAAAATTAAAAATGCCACACACACACACACACACACACACACACACACACACACACATCCTGCCTTTTGGAGTTCCTGATCTCTTTTAAATCCTTTTGGAATATGTTTAAGTCTTTGTAGCAAATACAGAAACAGACATTGGTGAACTCAAGTTAACTCAGAGGTAAGTATTTTACAAGTATCCTTAAAGTCCTACCCAATTATTTAATGACAATTATTTCAGGAGTATTTTAATTTAATTAATTAGTTTTTAAAGTGAGAATGCTGGTTTTATTGAGAGGACAGAAAAGTTCTCATAGTGGAAGGGGGTTGCCGATTTGGAGCTGAAACCTGGTGCTTATATAGTCCTAAAATTGAGCTGATTGGCCAGCATCATCTGTGAGATGATTGGTTGTTTTTCAATCTCAGCAGCAGGAAGTCTGCTACTGTGTAACTGGAAGACCTGCCCTGTCAGTATGCAGGGTTGTTTACTAGCTGTCTCCTTTCAGTTTGTTACTTTGGACCTACTCTGTCTGCCTAATTGTTTTCTAGCTACCTCCTCTCTCATTCCCCACTCTGGAGTACTAACCCATACTGCTGTTAGGGGGTAAGCATGATGACCAATCTGTCTACTTCCTGCTGATCGTGGGTGTCATATGGGGACAGCAGCTAAGGATCCTCCAGAGGGTGATCTAAGGGTCTTGATAGAAAGAAGCTTCCATACAAGTTTCCATCTGCATCATCATATGAAGTTTGATGGTCTCCTTCCATCAAGTCCCATGTTGGGCACCAAAACTGATATAGGTTTTTCAGGTCAAAACCTGGGCTTCAAGAGTGTCAGTTCAAAAGGTCAGCCAGCTGAGTCCCAGTAGTGTCTCTGCTTTGGAGTCGTGCCTTCTGCTGGCAGCTCTCCCAGTTCACCCAGCTCCTTTGGTTGGCAAACCAGCCTCTGGGGTGCATGGCTCTTCAGCTCTGATGATCATCTGCAGCTCTTCAGGTTGTGGTTCCTATCTTGTGCCCAGGAGGAATGAGGAGCACTGATGGCTGGAAAGTAAGAAAGCAGGATTTATTGAGAGAACAGGAAAGCTTCCACAATGGGAGGGGACCCAATGGGTTGCCCTTAATTTATTTTTTATGTATTTAAAAATAATTTTTGAGGATCTAACATATGTCAGGTATTGGATCCAAAGATAAAAGAAACAGCCACTCTCCTCAGTCTTGTATAGGTTATTTTTTTTCCCAAAAAAAATCTCTCCTATAATTTTCAATGATGAAATTCTTGATGGTTTTCAGATGTATGTAGATCCTCTTCCTCATACTCTATAAATTCCTTCACATATCTCCAATCATCCACCCTATGACCATTATGTCTACAATTTTAAATAAATAATGAGAAAGATTTTTATACTTGAGAAAGATCACTCAAGATGAAGTATGAACAACTGATTAGAGGGAAGTATGATAGAAGAGGAGAGAATACTCACATCTATTCTTACACACTTGAACTTCAATCACCTTCAAAGTACTCTCTATTTGAAGCAATACACCTGTCAAGTTGCTTTTTCCCCTGCTCAAAACAATCTTTGAACTTGTCAATTTTGATTCCTTTTAGTGATTCTGCCATTTTTTTGTTTCACCCTTCCAAGTTGCCAAAACGTTTCCCTATGAGAATTTTTTTCACCACAGACACAAAAAGAAGTCACTCAGGCTGAGATCTGGTAAACAGAGAGGGTGGGGGCATGGAGATCATGCCATTTTTTTTTTCATCAAACACTGCTGAACACAGCATGTTGTGAGCAGGTGTGCCAGTAAATCACCTATCATGAAATGGGCAAAAACCTTGAAATAATCTCCAAAAAAATAAAAAAGTCACAGAAGCCAAATGCAGCACACAACAATGCTAGCTGGTACACTGATGGGAATGGGTTCCTAGAACCTAGTGGAGAAAGGCTGTACTACAAGGGGCCCACCTTCCAAAAAGTAATTCCATTTTGCGGGGGGGCGTACCCTCTCATACATGTGAGGTTCTCTAAAAAAAAGATAAGCAATAGATTCAGATAAAAATGCTCATAACAAATACAGATCCATTAAACTATCTCACAGAAAAAAAGCCACGAGTCATTATGTTTGCATGAAACACAAACCTAAAGTAATCTTTCCTTCTTTTAATAAACTTATAGAAGTATTTGGCAAGTTTCATGTATCTGTTGATTTGTGCCTCAAAGCCAAACGTTCTCTGTGATTTTAAAATAAATGGCTCAATTCAGTTGAGTAACTTTAAATTACATTGAAGAAGTTCCTGAAATGTATTCAATTTTTAAATATAATTATTTAAGTAAAAATATGATTAATTATTATCTTGCTAATAGTAAGTTTTATCTACTACCACAAATTTGTATTACTATCTTTTCAAGCTGCTTTTACTTTATACTGTTTGTCAAACCTCAAGCATGTTACTTAGTTTTCTCAAGCTCCAGTTGCCTGGATCTATAAATATTTGCTAAATATTTTTGGATAGTTTCATTTTAATCTGTCTGGTAGATGGAGCAAATTTTTTTAAAAGATAAACAATTATGCGAAGAGTAAAATAAATACTACAAATAAAGTCCTTGGCATACTTGTTGGCATATTATATTTAAAAACTAACGATTGCTGAGCTTCTGGTATATACCATGCATGTAACTTATATGTTGGCAATATCATTTGGCTTACTTTGAAAATGTAATTAAAATCTGATTATTTAACCTATTTTCTCTGCCACAGTGCCAGTCCCATTACTTTTTCCTGCATTATTGAAATTGCTTCCTAACTGACCTTTTCACTTCTGTTCAGGCATCCATTGGTCATGTTGAGGGTGTGTCATTTACACGTATTTTAGGCTGAAGTAGGGTTGAATCTTTTCAGCTCTATGAGATGATACTTCAGTGCATTCTTAATATTTAAGCCTTCTTTGTGATCAGACTTTATGGGTGTACAACCTGTACACCTGTGCAAAGTCTCCATACTCAGAAGGGTTTCAAGTTAATTGAACGATCTGCTGTCGTTGTCCTAAAATTATTTTTACTATTATGATTGCTATTTAGATTTAAGGGGTCCAAGTGCAGGTCTGTTACATGTGTATGTTGCATGAGATAAAAACCAATTATGTAAGTGGTGCTGGAAAAAATAGAAGTTGATGAAGAAATTGTCTACTCTTTATGCTGAAGTACTTGGCTAGGGACATTGAAGTAGATGCCATAAAGTTAGTCATTCTTCTGGAATTTTCCATATAAGCCTTTTGTTGGCATTCATGCATGTTGAATTGACAATACAAAAATATCAAGGCATGAGTTTATACCGTAAACACATTTTAAAGCTTCTTTCGAAAATATCTACAAAGATCAGGTAGCAAAAAGAATGGCATTTGTAGTCTACATTTTATGAAACTCAACTCAGTTCCTTCCAAAAACACACATAAAGATGGATTTAAAAATGCAAGAATTGCGGACTTCCAGCAAGATGGCGAAGGGGCAGGTTGATCTGTGGGACTCTCTGTGAAAGTGAGTAACCATAGGGACTCTTGCTCTCCTCTGGTGCCTCCTGCTCCGGCCATTGCCAGCCTGCCCACGTACTGCTCTGTTTGCTGCTGTAGCCACCACCACCAATGCCACCACTGCCAGCCACATTGGCCTGTTGGCTGGAGGCCCTCGGTTCCACGCACTGCACTGATGGCTCAGCAGCCACCACTGCCACTCCCTCCTGCAGTCGCTGCCCCATCCAGATTGGCTCTAGATTCCCAGCCTTGGAGTTCTTCCCATGCACCACACTGCTGAAGAGGCCTGCCACCGTTTCTTTCCGCAGCTGCTCCCTCTCCCCACCCTCAACTCCTGCCCCACTCTGCCCTGGCTGAGCCACCAATGCCACACCAGCCTGCAGCTCCTGGCTGTCCCACACTCTGCCTCCCTCAGTTCAGCCTGCAGGTGGGTCGAAGAACAGCTAGAACCCTGAGATCAGGCAGAGACTGCATTAACCCACCCAGCACAGCTGGTTCCACCCATCTCTGCCTGCCTCCAGCTTGAGATCTAAGGGAATAAAATCAAACTGGGGGAGACAGAAACCCCTTCCCCATGCTAGATCAGACACAGGTCAGATTTGAATGGCAGACATCTCAGGCAGCAAGCTGACTGAGCTTAGATCTGATCAAACCTCCCCCTGCAGCAGGCCTGGGGCATCAGATCCTAGCTGTGGACAACCCTACCAGCCTGCAATGACAGCTAGAGATCAGAGCTGAAAGGACGTTGGATTTAGAGGAATGATCTAAGAGTGTGCTTTGTTTCCTTGTTCTTATTTTTTCTATTTGTTTTCTTTACATGTCTGTTTTACTTACCTTTTTTTTCCTCTTTTTTCTCTCTTCTTACTGTTATTGATAGCGTTTTCATACTTGCTTTGTCTCTATTAGTTTACTGATTTTTTTTTTCTTCTTTAGACTTCATGTTTGTTCAGGGGAGTGGTATCAATAAGGAAGTTGATTGGCTTGTGTGTTTGTATGATTGTCTGTATCCTTTAGTTTTTTTGGGGGGGTTGTGGGTTTTTTTTCTCTTTTCTGTCTTTGTATCTCATTTCATTTATTAGTCAGTATGTTTGTCTGTTTTCCTGCTTACTCTTTTCACTCTCCACCTTCCTCTTCCTCCCCTCCCCTGTTCCATTCTTTTCCTTTTTATTACCCCATTTTACTTTCAGGGAGTAAACCTATTCCCCCACTGCATGGACAGATTGCAAGGCAGTGGGAAGTAGATTCCAGGGTATTCATACACCTGTCGGTGAACTCTGAGAGCTGCAGATAGATTTTTGAATCACAACTTCCCCCTCAATTCAATCTCAAAACTGCAAAAAAAAAAAAAGTACAACCTTCAACCCACAGTCAAGCTTCAGAAGTAAACAAAGCTAGAGGATTCACACAAGGAAGAATAAGAGATCAAGCAAACAGAAGTAAAAACAACCCTGTCACCCCCCACAACAAAATTAAAGAGGAGGGGAAGGAAAAATGGGGAGAAAAATCTGCACAAATGAAGAAAAACCAAAAGAAAATTATAGGTCTCACACAGACACCTGGGAGATCAGACGCTGAGAAAACAGACTTTGGAACACAAACACTGAAGAGCCCCCAAAATGACTGGTCACATACTACAAAACCAGACATCAAGACACTAATAAAGAGAATAAAAATAATTGAAGAGAGACAAGAGAAAAATAAAGAGTTGGTAACGGAGATAACAGCAGTAAAGAATACTGTGATTGAAGTAAATAACAAACTAATAATCATGGAAAGCCGAATTAGCCAAGCAGAAGAAAGAATCTCAGAGCTTGAGGACCAAAATATAGAACTAACCCAAACTGGCCAAACCATAGAAAAGAAACTTAAAAAGACAGAACACAACCTTTAAGAGATAAG
>CAUYQG010095836.1:0-12899 GCA_963574415.1 Tarsius wallacei
TATATCTTCTTTCGAGAAGTATCTATTTTTTTTTTCCTTTCAGCATGTTTGAGTTCTTTGTAGATCCTGGATGTTAGGCTTTTGTCAGATAAACAGTTGGCAAATATTTTTTCCTATTCTGTGGGGTGTCTCCCTGCTCTCTTGGTGGTTTCTTTTGCTTTGCTGAAGATTTTCAGTTTAATGAGGTCCCACTTGTCTATCTTATTTCTCATGGCATGGGCACTTGGGGTTTTGATCAGGAATTGGTTGCCAGTTCCAATTTCCATAATGGTGTCTCCTGCGTTTTCTAAGGTTTTTATAGTTTGCAATTTTTATGTTTACATCTTTGATTTATTTAGAGTTGGTTTTTGTGTTTGGTGATAGGTAGGGAATTATTTTGGCTATTCATAGTAGTTTATGTTTCCATATAAGTTTCTGTATTGTCATTTCCAGGTCAGAGAATAATGATGTTGGTAATTTAATGGGTATTGCGTTGAATCTGTAGTTTGCCTTTGGTAGGATGGACATCTTAACAATGTTGATTCTTCCTATCCATGAGCGTGAAATATTTTTCCATTTGTTTGTGTCTTCTTGGATTTCTTTGAGCAGTGCTTTGTAGTTTTATTGCAAAGACCTTTCACTTCTCTGGTTAGGAAGATGCTCAGGTATTTCATTTTTTATGTGTGGCTATTGTGAATGGGATTGTGCTTTTTATTTGGGTCTCTGCCTGCTTGTTGTTTGTGTATAAGAATGTAACTGTCTTTTGCATATTTATTTTGTACTCTGAGACTTTTCCAAAGTCCAAATTGTATCTACTTAGAAGCATTCAGAATGTCTACAAAACAGCTGCAACTTTTTTTATTTTGCAATTACGGAAGGGTATTCAGTTAACAGAACAACAATTATTTAGTATACACTGCATTGGAGACAACTGAAGATGAAACTAATTTGTGCTGTTCACCAAGGAGAACCTGCTTTAAATTTTCATGCCAATCTACAACCCCATACTACACCAGGCAAGGCTAGTGGCTGTTGAAAATACCCAGATAGGACTATCTAAAGACACATTTGGAAGTATGTTAACTATACAGAAAAAGGCATTGTACACTTCTAAAACATATTTTACACAGCCATACATTTCAGTTTTTTTCTTTAAAAGGTGTGAGTTGTATACAGCAGGGTTAAATGCTTTATAGACAAGGAAAAAAAACTGTGCTAGAACCAGCTAATTCATCATCATCATCTTCTTCATTTTTTTTTTTTTTTGAGTTGGAGTCTTATTCTGTCACCCAGGCTGGAGTGTAGTGGCACACTCACAGCCACCCCACCATCGCCATGCTGGGCTTTGGCCTTCCTTCTGCCTCAGCCTTTCAAATAGCCAGAGCTACAGGTTTGTGCTACCATGCCTAGCTAATTTTTATTTATTTATTTATTGTAGCGACAAGGTCTCGTTATTTGCCCGGGCTGGTCTCGAACCTGTGGGCTCAGGCAACCCACTCGCCTCGGCCACCCAAAGTGCTGGCATTACAGGCTGAGCCACTGAACCATCTTCTTCATCTTTATCTTCTTCGTCTTCCTTCTCTTCCTTGTCCTCTTCATCTTCCTCTTCTTCCTTCTTTTTCTTGTTCTTTTCAGCCTTGACGACTCCCTTTTTAGCTGCATCAGGCTTTCCTTTAGCTTGGTAGACAGCAATATCTTTTCTGTAGTTTTCCTTCAGCTTTGCAGACTTCCTTTGGCCCTTTTCCCATTCTGTTTTGATTTCAGGTTTTTGATTGTGAATATTTGAATTGAGTACTTTAGCAGGCCCTGTGCTCATCCAGCATTTCAGTATTTTTCTTTTTTTTTTCCTTAATAATCAATAATTTTTTCAGTATTTTTCAAACAGGTGGAGAGAGCAGGGAGTAGGTCAAAGACTAAAAGGAAGCGAGACTGTTATGATTGGTTCATGATGGCATGTTTAGATTTCTCCATTCTGAGCTCTAGGGATCTGTTTTCTGCTGTAACCTGATTCCATCAGGCCTTCAAAAGTCACTCACTGAATTCTCACAATCTTCAGAAGCTGATAAGCATCATGGATAGAAAAATGGACCGAGACGGGTTGAGTCACTTAACCAAAAATCAGTCAAGACTAGAACTGATGCCCAAGTTCACTGTTCTTCCTGTTAAATTACTCTGCCTCTCTACTCCGAAGAGAGATCATTGTACAAATATTTGCTTGATCAAGGAGCACTAACTTGCAGTTATGAGTAAGTTCTGGAGACCTAACATACAGTATGGTGACCATAGTTAATAACAACAATATATTATTTACAGGATTGGGCATGGCTCATGCCTGTAATTCCAGCACTTCAGAAAGTGGAGGTGGGAGGATTGCTTGAACCTAGTATGAGTTTGAGACCAGTCTGAGTAACATAGTGAGACCTTGTCTCTACAAAAACAAAACAAAAACAACCTCCCTCCCCAAATTAGCTGAGTGTGGTGGCATGTGCCTGTAGTCCCAGCTACGTGGAAGGATGACACAGGAAGATCATTTGAGCCCAGGAGTTGAAAACAGTGGTGAGCTGTGATTGTGCCACTGCACTTCAGCCTGAGGAAAAAAGTGAGACCCTGACTCAAAAAAAAAAAAAAAGTATATATTGGAAGTTCACTAGGAGAGTAGATCTTAAGTATTCTTACCACACACACACACAAAAGGTAACAATGTGAGATGATGGATATGTTAATTAGTTTGATTGTGGAAACCATTTCACAATGTGTGGGCCTATCAAAACATCACATTGCACACCTTGAATTTACACAATTTTGATTTGTCAATCATACCTCAATAAAACTGAAAGAAATAGACATGGCTCCCCAAACATGAATAAGATGTGCTGAATTTGGCCAAAATAGACTTATGTAGAATTACAAATCCTAAATAAGAGAACTTAGAAAACACGTTCATTATTCTTCAGAGAAATAATTTGGAAGTGTCTGTAATATCTTTAACATACCAGTAAGCTTTGAAAGAATTTAATAAAAGGCTTAAAATAAAAAAAAGTTACATGCATTATAAGACCAAGGAAACCCACTCTGAGGTGAATAAAACTCTAATAATTACATCATAACATTTTCCCTGGAAAACATTTACCTTTCTTGAATAGTGTCTAACCTTGTTTTAAAAGCAAATCTTAAGAAAAATTCTCACACAATTCAAACATAAAGATATTTTAAAAATACTTTCAAAATTTCAAAAGAAAAGAAACATATTAGCCATGTACAAAAAGTGATTTCACACAAGAGATGCAACAGTACTTAAATGTTAAGTGAGAGGGGTGTCACCTTTCAAAGTGGATGCTATGGAAGGAACTGTTTTTGTTGCTATGTGGCTTTTGTTACCTCAACTAATTTTGAATTCATCATAGCACAGGGATCAGTTTATTAGGTATATTAGGAAAATTTCCCATTATCTCATTGTCTCACTATCTGGTGTTTGAGCAAAACCAAATATATTGTTTAATTTGAACTCCTATTTCAGTTGGCTCTGAATAACGTTTGTATCCTAAAGACAAAAAGAAGCAAGAACAATTTTTCCATCGTAGTGATTTGCAACCATAGAGGCTGCTTACAATGAAGTGTACCAGGCCAGAAAATAATTCTGAAAAGGAAGCTCCAAAAATGTTTTGAGCAAATACAACATTATATATGAGAGTAAGTGAATATACATTCCAAGTTGACTATGTCAAAGGAGATACAAAAAAACCCCCAAAATCAAAAACAAAAGATCATGCGAATGTTGTGTTCTGGCATAGTATTCAAACTAGGAGTTTTATTACCTTGTCTGTTTATCCAGGATATAAGATTCCTATATTGTTTATGATAGCTGTCATGCTTTTCACCTGCTAAGTCAACACTGAGAATTTCTTTTGCAATAGAAAATATAGATATAAGAAGATACTCTTTTGGAAAGATCATAATGGTTGAACACTTGAACAATAGGTTTGTACTGTAGCAATATTGTTTTTTGCTATGTTGAGATAAGGAATCTGGTTTTTCTTTGTAAACATTAAAAGTTTGCAGGTGAGAAACATCTAGAGACTCAAAGTCAATCTATTTTTAATCCTTTCAGGTTAATAGACCTGTAGCCCCATAAAAAATAGGAGAGAGACAAAGGCAAGTGGAAATGGTGTGGAGAGTGAACTGAGCAGAGTGGAGGAATAGAGAGGTGACTGATTTTCTTTTCCCAGCCCATCCTGCAACATGTATTTGACTATGCTTATAAATTGAATTGCTTTTCTACTTTGGCTAGGACAGAACATGGGCCAAGGGCTGATGTTAGAAGCTTATGATAGCAGTAGTAAATTATTCTGAGCGAGGTCTTGATATTCTTGTCAAAAGGGCATGTAGGTAGGCAGGTAGAAGAATATGTGGGTGAGGACAATCCATGTGCAATTCTGTACCTACTTGAAAAAATAAGGAAGCTTCAGCATACCTGTGCAAATTGCATTTTCTATACTGATTTTAGTAATGCTAGAGGGTAAAAAATGCTTAAAGAACACTAAAAAGACATCTGATTTTTTTTCTTTTTGAATTGGGGGTCTCACTCTGTCACCCAGGCTGGAGTGCAGTGGCATGGTCAGGGCTCACTGCAGCCTTGACCTCCTGGACTCAGGTGATTCTTCTGCCTCAGCCTCCTGAATAGCTGGGACTAAGGCATGCACCAACATGTCTGGCTAATTTTTTGATTTTTTTTTTTTTTGTAGAGATGAGGTCTTGCTATGTTTTGCTGTATTGCCCAGGCTAGTCTTGAACTCCTGGACTCAAGTGATCTTTCCACCTCTACCTCTGCTTCCACCTCCCAAAGTGCTGAGATTGTAGGCATAAGCCACTGCACTTGGCCGACATCTGAATTTTTTTTTTAAAGAAGAGAGAATGTTTGTATATATTTATAGCATTTGATTTTTATCATAATACATGATTATACCTTTAGATGCAGAAAAAGCTTTTGATAAAATCCAGCATCCCTTCTTGATAAACACCTAGGTATGTAAAGAGCATACCCCAAAATAGAAAGTGCCATCTACAATAAACCCACAGATAGCATATTGCTAGAAGGACAGAAACTGGAAACTTTCCCCCTGAAAACTGGAATAAGACAAGGTTGCCCACACTCACCCCTCTTGTTCAATATTGTGTTGTAAGTCCTATCTAGAGCAATTAGACAAGAGAAGGAAATCATGGGTATCTAGTTAAGAAAAGAGGAAACTAAGTTATCCCTCTTTGCTGATGATATGATCTTATACCTCAAAAATTCAAGAGAATCCATCAAAAACCTGCTCGCACTGATAAAGGACTTCGACGAAGTCTTGGGGTATGAAATAAATGTGCCAAAGACAGTTGCATTCTTATACACCAACAACAAGCAGACAGAGACCTACATAAAAAGCACAATCCCATTCACAATAGCCACAAAAATAAATAAATAAATAAAAGGAATACCTCAATATCTTCCTAATCAGAGAAGTGAAAGACCTTTACGATGAGTACTATAAAACACTCCTCAAAGAAATCCAAGAAGACACAAAAAATGGAAAAATATTCCACGCTCATGGATAGGAAGAATCAACATTGTTAAGATGTCCACTCTACCAAAGGCAATCTACAGATTCAACACAATACCCATTAAATTACCAACATCATTCTTCTCAGTCCTGGAATTGATGACACAGAAATTCATGTGGAAACATAAACGACCAAGAACAGCCAAAACAATCCTCAGCAAAAGAAACAAAGCAGGAGGTATCACACTTCCAGACTACAAACTTTACTATAAGGCTACAATAATCAAAACAACTTGGTACACGAACAAGCATATAGACCAATGAAACAGAAGAGAGTTTCCAGATGCAAAGTCTCAATTTCTCAACCAACTTATCTTTGACAAAGCCTCCAACAAAAACCACTGAGTAGAGGAGAAACTATTCAGTAAATGATGCTGCAAAAACTGGCTGATCACATGCAGAAGATTGAAACAAGACCCCTACCAATTACCATACACAAAAATGAATTCTAAATGGATCAAAGACCTAAATGAAAAACCTCAAACTATAAGAATCTTAGAAAATGCAGGAGGCACCCTTATGGAAATTGGAACTGGCAACCAATTCCTGATCCAAACCCTAAGTGCCCATACCATAAGAGATAAGATAGATAAGTGGAACTTCATCAAACGGAAGAGCTTCTGTAAAGCAAAAGAAACCATCAAGAGAGCAGGAAGACAGCCCACAGAATGGGAAAAAATCTTTACCAAATGTATATCTGACAAAGGCCTAACATCTAGGAAATACAAGGAACTCAAAAGTGCCAAAAGGAAAAAAACAAACAGCCCCATTAAAAAATGGGCAAAAGACATAAATAGATACTTCTCAAAAGAAGATATATGGGCAGCTAATAGACACATGAAAAAGTGCTTGGCCTCACTAATCATCAGAGAAATGAAAATCAAAATCACATTGAGATACCACCTAATCCCAGTAAGAATGGCCATCATTAATCAAAAAAACAACAACAGATGCTGAATTTAATTTCTGAATTTAACTCACTTTACTATTATAGTGTTGGAGCCATAAGTTGAGAAATTGCTAATAAAACTGGTTCAGCATCAGGTACGGTGGCTCATGCCTGTAATTGCAGAACTTAGGTAGGTGAAGGTGAAAGGATTGCCTGAGCCTAGGGGTTCAAGATCAGCCTGGGCATCTTGGTGAGACCTCATCTCTACAATAAATAGAAAAATTAACAGGGCATAGTGGCACATGCCTGTGGTTCCAGCTACTTGGAAGGCTGAGGCAGAAGGATTTCCTGAGCCCAGCAGGTCAAGGCCGCAGTGGCCGTTAGAGTGCCACTGAACTCCAACCTGGGCACAGAGTAAAACTTTTAACAAACAAACAGCATAACAAAACAAACAAACAAAAAACTGGTTCAGATACTTTTTAGGTCCTTAGAGAAGTCAGTGTCAAGCTATTCTACATAGATATTTCATAAATCAGAGTCCTTGAGACAACCTAAAAAATATTAGTCTTACTGAAAATGTGCTTATAATGAAAATTATGAGTTATGGGAGCAAATTAAATGTACCAGGAGAAAAAAATTGTCTGATGCAAGATATAGGATAGTTAACTCGTTAAGTAGAGAAATAGAAAAATCTGAAAGATTTTATATAACAAATGTATTTGAGGGGCTTACAGAGATTAATGAAGTCATAGAAATGAACTGATGGTATGGAAAAATAAAATGTAGATTTGAAAAAAGGAAATAAATATTTCAGAAATAAAAACTTAACAAAAAACTTCAATAGTTTATTAAGTATAATTAAAAGATAATCCACAAACTAAAGAGGAATCTGAGGAAGTTACCCAATGTGCCAACACAAAAGATGAAAAAAAAAAAAAGGAATGATAATTATCAGTGGTCTTATTGTTTGAGTATGTTTTAAAATGTTATTGTCTGAGGCTCTGTGCCAGTCATTTTATTCATCCAGTCTAGTAGTGACAGTATTTGGGCTTTTTCACGTTTAATTTTTGCTCTTGAAAAAAATACTACTTCTTTCATTTTATGTTAGTCTCAAGTGTAAATGCACAATGAGTTTTTTTTGACAAATATCAGCAGTTTATTACTATGATATAGCAGCTATAATAAAATATGAGATAATATTTGAAACATGTTCAATGAGCATTCAACCTAATTTAGTAAAGATGTCAGTTTTCCTAAAATTATTCTCTACATTCAGTACAGTCCTAATTAGAATTCCAGTATGATTTTTATTTGTTTTTTAGACACATCAGGAAAATGATTATAGTACACTACATGAAAAATGAAGCTGAATTGCGGCACACCAGATGGCTTGGAAAAAGCCACGAAAAGGCATAACCATAAAACTAATACATGAAAATGTACAACATCTCTGTTGTCTAGGGTATAAAAGATCTCTTAGAAAATTTTTTAAAAACAAAAACTGTAAGATAAAGATTGACAGACTGTACCACCGAGGACATTATGGACAAAATGAACAGACAGATGAAAGACTGGAAAGATTTGCAATGTCTAGAATTGTCAAGACATTACTATCCAGGATATATAAAAAAAATATCATAGAGAAAACAGAAAATCTAAGAGAAAAGTGAGCATAACACGTGGATAATCAACTCACAGAAGTAGAATTCAGAGTAACTAATAAATATTTGAAGAAAGAATGCTCAAAGTCTCTACTAATCAGAGAATTCTAAGTGAAGACAATAATGAGGTATTTTACATTAATCAAATTTTAAAAACTACAGATGGCTAACACATAGTGTTTACAAGAATGTGAAAAGAAACTCTTGTGTACTGGTGGTGAAGTTTGAAATTTCCATAGTTCTGGAAAATTATTCACAGTCAGTTCTTGGCGAAATTAAACAAACAAATATTCTATGCTCTGATTATGCTAATCCTCAGAGAAATTCCTACTTTAGTTCACAAGGGGACACATAGGAGAATGTTCTTCAGTGTTGTTTATGGAAGTAAAAAGTGGAGGGAATCTTGGTTCCCCAACCTTGGAGAATAACTGTGTAAAATGTGATGATTGTATACTATGAAATGATGCACAGTATTTATGATTAAACAAAACTAGGTGCACATACATGTAGCAACTTGACTAGGTCTTAAAAACAATGTTAAGTGAAAAATGCAAACACAGAATGGGTTTTAGAGAATAATTCCATTTATGTAAATTAAAAAAATACATATTCATAGCAAAACTACATATTTTATAAGTATATTAGGTATACTAAGGATGTATTGCAATCACAAAAGAGTGGATGACTTATGAAGATATATTTATTAGTCATTCTAGAAACGGGAAAAACACAAAAATAAAGTATGCACAACTAGTGACAATTTGTTGTAAGTTGAAAAGATGTGATTAATTCAACTCTGCATTTGAGATCCAATTCAAATTGCAGAAAACACAAATAGGATGAAATAAATTCAAGTACATCAATAATCATCATTAATGTAAATATACTAATCTTTATTAAAAGACACAAAATTTCAGATTGACAGGAAACCTTTTCTGTTTCCTATTTAACAGAGACATAGCTAAAACCTGAGAGAACAAGTGTAAAGAGATGAAAAAAACACATATCAGACAAACACAAACTGAAAGAAATTGTGTGAAACAATATTAATATAAAACTGAATAGATTTTAAGTCATAGAACAATATTAGAGATAAAAGAATAATTGTGGATTAAAGAGACAGTTTATCAGGAGGCCATAGTAACATAGTGGCTTAACAAACTCAATAACATAGTTTCAGAATATGAAAACTGACAGAATTACAAGGACAAGTTTGTTGAAGTTCGTAGTCATAGTGAGAGATTTACTTCTTCTTTTTTTTTCTTTTTACTTATTGTAGAGATGAGGTCTTGCCAAGTTGCCCAGTCTGGTCTTGAACCCGTAGGCTCAGGCAATCCTCTCACCTTGGCCTCCCAAAGTGCTGGGATTATAGGCATGAACCACCGTGCACGTTTTTTTTTTTAAATTTATTTTTAAAATAGATTTTAAAGATGTAGGTACAATTCAGGATTAGGTGCATAAGTAGTCATTTTACAGGTGAAGTTTGGGCCTCCCATTTGTCTTCACTTCGCCTGGTTTGGAATAAGGTATGCTTATTGATGTTATGTGACTTCCCTACTCCCTCTTTTCCCTGGCAGTGTCCTGCTATTGCCAGTCCCTTTCATGTAGTATTAATAGAACTCTTTCTGAAACAATTAGTAGAAGAAAATTTAAGATATGAGAGAGTTGAACAAAACATTTAGTAAACTTGATCTAATATATAATAAAAATGCAGAGACAAAGATATGTCTCTTTCCTTTAAAAATATAGAGAATACTTTTTTCTGAACACAGAATAACAAGTTATAAATACTAACCACATACAGAGTTAAAAGTAAAGTCTTAATGTATTCCAAAGAATGGCTATTATACAATGTCGTCTGACCATAATATAATAAAGTTAGATACTACTAATAAAAAGATATCAAAACCGAATTTTATTTATTTATTTTATTATAAAGATGTAGGGTACGATTCAGGGTTAGGTATACAAACGTTGATTATGCAGGTACCCCTTGTTGATGAGGTATGCCCCTCCCTCCCCTGGCAGTTTCCCTCGACTGCCAATTCCCCCCACCCCCGACAGTTTCCCACTAGTGCCAATCCCTTTCTTATAGTATTATAAAAATTGTTCAAGGTCCGCTTATGAATGAAAACATATGGTACTCTGTTCTTTGTTTCTGTGATAGATCACTGAGTATGATCAACTCTAAATCCATCCAAGTTGCTGCGAAGTTCATATGTTTGCCCTTCTTTATGGCTGCATAATATTCCATCGTGCATATGTCCCACATATTTTTTATCTAGTCCAGCTTCGATGGGCAACATGGTTGGTTCCATGTTTTTGCTATTGTGAATAGAGCTTCAACAAACATCGTGTGCAGTTATCTTTTTTGTGGAATGATCTGAGTTCCTCCAGGTATATTCCCAATAGAGAAATTGCTGGGTTTTATGGAGGGTCAATCTCCAGTTCTTTCAGAAATCTCCACATTGTCTTTCAAAGAGATTGCACTAGTTCAAAGCAGAATTTTAAAATACTCAAATGCAACAACTGCATTTATGTGGAAGCAGAAAATAATGTGCCTAAATACATAACTATAATTTTGATCCCACAAGAGGCCTTTTTTTTTTGTTTGTTTTTGAGTAATAGATAAGGCCAAAGAGAGTAAGGAATGCAAAAAGCATAATGAAATCCATCATCAAGATAATTAGGATATCCATCATGTCTAACTTGTATCGGTTCTTTGTGCTGGGGACTTCCTTTCTTCTGGCTTTTTGAACACATACGACGAATTAACTATTTTCACCCTAAAGTACTGTAGAACACTAAAACTTATTCCTCTTATCTAGCTGTAACTTTGTATTCATTAACCAACCTCTTCCTATATTCTCTTCCCCCCTGCTTTTCCCTACCTCCAATAACCACAAGAGCATAAACAAATCTGTATATTATTTGTCCATCAGAGCAATCTTGAGGTACATGTTTCTATTCCTGATTTTACAGATGAAGAAATTGAGGGTTAGATAAGTAAATAGTTTGCTCAGAGTCACACAACATACAAACTCTGGAAATGAAATTTGCTTCCATTTTCTTTCACACTGTAGCAGAGAGATATACAAATAAAGAGAAGTTGCCTCCAAAAGAGGAGAAGCAATTTCTCTAATCCACCTGAGAAATCCAAGGGAAGGAAGTGTAGTTGACTCCATCAGTTGAAGGTCAACTGTTCTGGGAGGCAACATGTAGAGGAGATCCAGGAGTTGATGCCAGGTAGTCAGGCTTTCCCGGAAGAAATGTCCGATTTCTAGAAGCATTTTGTAACTGTAAATCATGTAACAGATGTTAGATATTATCATTACTGTTATTTGTTGCCTGGAAGTCTTTGTGCTTCCTAGAACTTTTAAGAAAAATTCATATTACTCTAGTAATGAAGTTTCAGATAACACAATTTATGCCCAAAATAACTTTACTGGGAGATTTTTACTTTGTCTCTGGAATAGATAATAAAATAAGATAGCATACATTAAACTTTGAGAATTTGTGTGGTTTCTGTCAGACACCACTGTGTACTACCAACCTGGAATCATTTAAATTTCTCAGCTTGGGATATCACCTACAATGAAGGTGTTGTGAAATTGAGACTGAAATCTGAAAGAAAGCAGAAACAAGCATGAAGTTAAAAATTTACAGAGTCTATAATTAGCATTAATAATATTTCTGTTGCTAAGAAAAATTATCCAAAACTTGGAAATAAGAAAGGATGACTACTTGTCCTTTTAGTGCCATAACAGAATACTGTCTAAGAAGATCACCCAAGGACAATGTAATTCTCTAAGGCATTACAGATCCAAGAACTTTCTGTGGTGTTGAAGATGTTCTATAAATCTGCATTGTCCAATATAGTAACCATTGGGCACATGTGGTCATTGAATACTTGAAAGGTGACTAGTGCAGGTAAGGTACTGAATTATTATTTTAATTTTAAGTTTCTATAGTCACCTGTGTTTAGTGACTCTTGCATTGGACAGTATAACTCTAAGGGAATGCACTCTTTTACAATTTTTTTTCACTTTTAAAAAATTATTTTAAAGATGTGGGGTACAACTCAGGGTTAGGTATACAAATGTTCATTATGCAGGTACCCTTGTTGATGAGGTGTACATTTTCCTCCCCTGGCAGCTTCCCTCAACTGTAAATCCTACCACCCATTCCCCTGGTAGTTTCCCACTACTGCCAGTCCCTTTCTTACAGTATTATGATAATTGTTTAAGGTCTGCTTATGATATGGTACTCTGTTCTTTGTTTCTGTGCTAGATCACTGAGTGTGATAGACTCTAAATCCAACCAAGTTGCTGCGATGTCCATATGTTTATCCTTCTTTATGGCTGCATAATATTCCATTATGTATATGTACCACTTTTTTTTTAATCCAGTCCAGCTTCGATGGGCAGCATGGTTGGTTCCATGTTTTTGCTATTGTGAATAGAGCTGCAACAAACATGCATGCGCAGGTATCTTTTTGGTAGACTGGCTTGTGTTCCTCCGGGTATACTTCCAGTAGGGGGATTGCTGGGTCATATGGAAGATCAATTTCTAGTTCTTTCAGACATTACCACACTGTTTTCCAAAGAGGTTGCACTAGTTTACTAGGTTCCACCAGCAGTATAGAAGCGTTCCTTTTTCTCCACATCCTTGCCAGCATCTGTTGTTAATTTTATTAGCGATAGCCATTCTTTTTGGGATTAGGTGGTATCTCAGTGTGGTTTTGATCAATTTTTTAAAAAATAGAGATGA
>CAUYQG010095838.1:0-65555 GCA_963574415.1 Tarsius wallacei
ATCCGAGCAGCCAACAGACACATGAAGAAATGTTCAACCTCACTAATCATCAGGGAGATGCAAATCAAAACCACTCTGAGATACCACCTAACTCCAGTCAGAATGGCAATTATCAATAACTCAAAAAATAACAGATGCTGGAGAGAGTGTGGCGAAAAGGGAACACTTCTACACTGTTGGTGGGAGTGTAAACTAGTGCAACCTCTGTGGAAAGCAGTGTGGCGACTCCTAAAAGCTCTAAACACCAACCTCCCATATGACCCCGTGATCCCCTTACTGGGAATATACCCTGAAGAACTCAAATCACTCTATAAAAAAGATACCTGCACACGTATGTTTATCGCAGCATTGTTCACAATAGCAAGAACCTGGGAGCAACCATGCTGTCCATTAAAAGAGGACTGGATTTTAAAAATGTGTTACATATACACAATGGAATACTACGCAGCCATAAAAAAGAACAAAATCATGAAGTTTGCAGCAACCTGGATGGAACTAGAGTCTATAATACTGAGTGATCTCTCACAGAAACAAAAAACTGGGTATCACATGTTCTCACTCATGTAGTAGACCTTGATCATCCAACTTATTACCACAAGAAAATGACTGACATTGGTGGGAAACTATGGGGAGGGGGGGAGGGGTAGAGTGATGGGATTAATGGGAGTAAATATCTGTCTGGGGATGGGGAGACGCTTCTTATCAACAAGGGTGCCTGAACAAAGCATATTTGTATACCTAACCCTTAACTGTACCCCACAATATCATAATAAAAAATATTGAATAATTTAAAAAGAAATTATCTCTCCTTTTTAAAAATGTATATTTTGCTGGGTGTGGTAGCTCACACATGTAAGCCCAACACTTTGGGAGGCAGAGGCGAGAGGGTTGCTTGAGACCAGGAGACCGAGACCAGCCTGTGCAACATGGTGAGATCTTGTCTCTACAATAAATAAATAAATCAACCTGGTGTGGTGGCGTGCACCTGAAGTTCCAGCTACTTGGAAGGCTGAGGTAGGACAACCTGAGCCCAGCAGGTTGAGGCTGTGGTGGCCATGAGCATGCCACTGCACTGCAGCCTAGGCAACAGAGTGAGTTTTATTTTGTTTTAGAGTAAGTGTATTTTATTTTAGAATCAGTGAGTCCATGTAAAGATTTGTTACATAGATGTATTACGTGACTGGTGAGGTTAGTTCTCTTCATTCTACATAAAAGAACCATAGTGAGACTCTACTGGGCAGCAGAAATCCCGTTTGTAAAGGTGGATCAATAAAGAAGGAGGGGCCAGCAGAGTGAGTTAACTTGGGAGTAGCTTTGTCACTTATTATTTATGTGACTTTGGACAAGTTACTTAATTTGATGACTCTGTCTCAATGTCTATGAGTACAGATAACATACATAACTCAGGCTTGTAAGAATTAGATGAGGTAAGGTCGTTCACAATCAGAACATTCTACCTAAATTTCTCTCTTTTTGTTTTGGTGCATGTGGATACATCTAAAAAGCATTTTTCTATATAATTTACAAATGGTATGGTACACCATAGGATTTCTTGGTCGTTATTCTAATTTGGTCCTTATTTCTCATAATTTCACCCTCTCTTGTCTTATTCAGTTTTTTTTTTTTTAAATTATGCAGCAGTGGGGAAGAAAACGCCTTTTATTTTCCTCCTATCTCTTATCTGTTATTGACTCTCATGAAATTAAACAAGGAGGATGAGGCTTCTTACTTGGCCTTTGCAAAATAAACTTGAAGTTTGTTATAAATGTTGAGCTGCTTAGATGAATCTCGTGAGTTAAATTCCTGCCAATCCAGAGTAACAGAAAAAGAGCCTCTGGAGAAACTTGATTATTATTTCTACCCTATTACTTTTTCCCAATAATCTAAGGTAACAAAAATTGACACTTATGAAATCTTATTGCCAAGGTGAAGCCTTGATGACAAGTTCGAGCATATATGAATCATTTATAGTTAACTGTTGGCATTAATCCTCATTAGCTATTTTTATGGATGTATTTGTGACAAAAAGTTTCTGAAGTATTCGAGCTTACTACTTTCCATTTAGAATAAAACTGCACTCCTCACCCCATCTTTTTTTCATACATATTGCAGAGGTTAAATAATCCCCATCCCTCTGTCCAAGTAACCATTCATTTAATTTAATTTGAATCACATTAGTGGCCTGTGGGTTCTCCTGTCTGTAGGGAATGAAAGAGAAGAAGAGTCAAGGCACAGTCTTTTCAGTACTATTGTAAACTGTATCTGAAGGATAGGGCATGTGGTCAAGATGAATTTTCCTGGCCTTGTGAATATTTAAATTCGAGGGGGAGAAAAGTCTAAGATTTCTGCAATATTCCAGATTGTTTTCATGAGGCTTTAGCAAGGTGAAAATGCTTTTCAAAAGATTTGTACACCCATGAGAATTTTTAAAATATATTTAAACATGAAGTGTTCTCTGTGCTACTGTAGGGTTTCAGGTATCTTTGCTTAATCAGCTGAATCACTTCCCTGCCTCAGTACTCAGTGCATTTACAGCCCAATTTTGGTATATTGAGATAGGGATGCCTACTATTCTTTCAGGGATTTTTCTTCTACTGTTCTTAGGTGGTATGAAAAGGAAAAATGTCAACCACTCAATACAATAAACACCATTGTAGCATGTTGTTTCTGGACATCAGAAAAAGCACAGAATCTGGCTATACTCAGCAAAGTACCATTTAGAGTAGTTCTGTGTGGAACTGTGATTTTTTAAACCTCCTGCACTTGTGACCCACCAAAGCTTCCTGGGCACAGTTCCAGTGGCGTTCTCTAAGCCTTTTGTTCCCACTGCAGTAATGGGACTTGGCTATAACTAGATAAAGTCTGATAATAAATGTGTGGGATCCTGGCTGAAAACATATGTCAGGAGGGCTTCAGGAAAAGTTGCTAGAGTGGAGGCGTCTTCTGGGTAGCCATGCCTGATGACTGTCTGCTATGTGCTGTGTTGGAAAATACTTTGTGTACTTGGTGACAATTAAGCACTTCTGAGCCAGGCATGTGTTGCCATGAGTGGCTATTTCAAGCAGCCCTACAGGCTTCTTTGGTTCCAAGTAACAGAAACTAAGTGATAATATGCTGAAGCATAAAAGAGACAGAAAATAGGAATACTAGCCTGTCTCTTGGGGAGGCCTGATCTAGGACCTGGAGCCCTGTCTTGAGCTTAGCCCTCTCTGTCTCACACCACTGCCTTCCTTCATTTTTTTCTTCTCTATGAGGGCAGTATTCTGCTGTAGGGCCTGGGGAGATTAAAGGACTAGCTATACCTCCCAAATTGTGCCCCGAGAGACGGGAATAGTTGCATTCAAATTACCTCTGGTATTAACTTCTATAGATGAAAGGACTAGTTCAAAAGAATAACTTAGCAAAATACCTGAAGCCATCATGTGGTGACTCTGTTACTCCTGACACTACTACTTATAACTTGCTACCACTACACACAGATAAGAGCTTAGTACTGAGCTATTTGGGGCATTTCATGTAGAGGAAGCGTAGAATCTTGGGAAGCATTTTCTAATTCTTTTCTGCTACTCTTAATTTTTGCTTGTAACTCTCTATACATACTTCTTATCATTTTGCAGCTTATCAGTCTTGAATCTGAATTTTGAAGGGACCTCTAAAGATCGAACATCTTCTTGCCTCAACCACAGTCACTTGGACAGAAATTATAACAGGCATCCTCCCACAGTTACTAACGCACGTGTGTGGTTAGGAGCTGCTGGCCTTGTAAAGTGAGTGATGGCCAGGCAGCTCCTGACTGCGCTCCTGTTGATCTGGAGTCTATCTTTCTGTAGCTGCCTCCCAAGGTCCACAGTCTCCCTCTGGAGCAATGTGAAATAAGCCCTATTCTTAATCAGTGACTTTAAATTGCTTAATATATAAGAAGTCACTCTGTCATTCACTTGAAGATACTTGAATCCCTAAAGTTTACTAGGTATTGTGTGACTGCTACGGATACCAAGTTTTAAAATGTTTGGCAAACTTGAAATAGAAATTGGACACACTTCTGAAGAAATGGGAGAGGTCAAAAGAGAAATGGAAGCTTTCTAAGGATGCTTCAGCCTCAGGAAGACTGAATATCATCAATCTGATGTAGCACTGTCCTTTTATCCAGAGTAGTTCAGCATTTTACAAAGTCCTCTACATAGGAGTTAGCAGTCAGAGTATAAGATTTGCCTCTAATTCAGGAATATGGGATTCACAGTGTGGAGGTGGTAGAAGGACAGGAGCCAATGGGTTGTAAGTGACAGTGAGAATCATTGATGGCATAAACCAGGCCACTCCATCTGGGGAGGGAAAAAAAGAAATGTCAGGAAGGAAAGGGCCTGATAACCTGAAAGAGATAGATAAAACGAATGGAGTTGGAAGTCACTAAAGACTCAGTCAGTTGAATTTGGAGGGAACATTAATCCCAGGTAATAGTGAAGTGCTTGTATGTTCTCAGGAGCATAGGTTACTAGAATTATGTACTAACAGAATATATATATATGCATATATATATATATATATATATATTCTGATTGGCTTAAGAAAAACAGACCATATTGGTATTATCATCTATGTTTAACAGTATAATAATAGGTATAGTTTCCTTTTAAGTGAAATTGGCATATGCAAATTTGCATTTATAACTTGGCATAAAGGATTTTTATCTCAAGGACTTACTAAGTCCATTGTAATCAGTTGGTATACAAATAAATAGTTTTATTAGAGTGTTCTATTGTTCTTCCTCAGAAATGGTATACAAATAAATAGTTTTATTAGAGTGTTCTGTTGTTTATCCTCAGAAATGGACTAAATGATACAAGAGGAGTCTTAAAAAATTAAATGAAAAAATTCAGTGTTATACAATTTGTGAGAAGCTCACTATTTTCATGCAGAGGAAAATGTTTTTTAAATATTATATAAGCCAACTGGAATTGAACATTTTAAAAATTGCTCTGGATAATGTACAGTGTGAATAATTAATAATTTACTAATTTATAATGGTAGGTTATCAGAATATACACACACTTACACATATCTACCAGTGAGCCATTTTCTGGCTTTGGGTTTGTCTTGTCTTTAATGAGGCATTTTTCTAATATATGTTTTTTAATCAATAGAAGGAGTGCTAAGTCAGTATCCTATATGACTGTTTTAGCTTATCATGGACCTATTGATCACAGGTTGGATGCATACCTTTATGTTGGTAGCATGGGTTCATAGGGGAAGTAAACATGGAAGATGCATTGGTGTTAGGAAGATAGAAGTGATTTTTTATATCTGGTATAAGATGAGCTCTGTTTTTGTTTATTTCTTTGTTTTTAATTTCTGCCTCTTCTTAGTAAACTTACTTGTTGATTTAAGCATTGTTAGTTGATTTTTTTTTTTCCTTTATTTCAGGTAACTGGTAATTTAGATGTCAAATTTCTGACAGCCATATCATTTGGTTGAGCTCCATCATTAGTTTCTCTTGGGGTCTGATCGATTGTTCACAGTTTTGGCTGTCATTCTCGTTGCCCCATGGCTGTGGGTGTTTCTGTCAAAAAGGACTGTGAGTCAAGAATATAGTGGCAGTTTCATGGCTTGTCAGCAAGGTGACCATGTAATTTGTCATCCAAACAAGTGTGCTTTGGGCTAATAACAATGATGCCAGGACAACCCGCTTAACCCATTGCAAACCAGAACATATGGACACTGCTTATAAGTGACCATTTGCAGTTCAAGATCTTAAATTGTCTATATTTCAGCAAATTCCTGCCTTTTGTAAGACTGCACTTCTCACACCAGGAAGCCTATATGTTGCCTTATATGCAGAACTATGGGAGTACAAATGATGCCTTCCTAGCATAGCAGTTGTAATCAATGATAAATAATGAGCAATATTTTTTAATATTAGACAATCCTTTTTATGGAACATGATCCAAAATCTGCATATTCTTAGGATAAATTGTGAGTCTTCCAAGAAATACCATGTTGCATCAAGTTTCCTGATAGAGTATCCTCAGACCTCTCTGTTCTCTTTCCTTCACTACCAGTGGTATTTTGTCTGAATGTTTGAAAAGAGCTGACTTAAATGACCTTAACTTTTGAAGAGAAAAAAACTGATTAACTCTGTTTTGAAAAATGTTTGGACACTCCTGTTGCTCTTCCTACCTCTGATGGAGACATAAAGGTTATGACTGGAGGCAATGAGAAGACCACCAGCCATGCATTTTTCTTGAAAATCTGCCTGATTTGATACCATGAGAGGTTTCTTCTTTGTGTTTTTCAGTGTCTTGCAATAGGCAGATGAACTCAAGGAAGATATTCATTGATTCATTTAACAGATATTTTTTGGTGTGTTTATTTGCTACATCTATCTTTCATATAGTATGAAGTATTTTGTAATAGCACAAACATAAGAAATGAATTATTTCAACAGCTGGTACTATATCAGGGAAGGAACTTTGTTTGGAAAAATACCTCGGTAAAATGCTTGCTATGACCTTGAGCCTAGGGCCATGGTTGTTCAGGTGACAAGGAAGCAAAGGTAGCTAAACCATTTCAGATAAAAACAGGCATGTGAGATGGGAGGAGTGAGAGGACATAGGGCTGAGCTTTAGGGTACAGCACAGTCAAGGGATTTCTTTCCAATATTTAGTTACTGACTACATGGATTTACTATGAAGTCCTTCTGATGCATTCCCTGAGAACTTCAGTAATTCATGTATGTGCTGCACATATAAATGCCAATGTCAGAGAGATTTTCAAGGAAGAGAAAAAGGAAAAAGGTACTTTTTCAGCGAATGTCTGTGAAGTTCTAGTGCACTTGAGCCATCATAAGATTCATCAGCACAAAGAACTGAGCAAGAGCTCACAGAAGGAAGAGCGAATAAATGTATTCCCACCTACTCAAAAATTAGAGAAATTGCTAGGCTCAGACACAGGATATTTCAGTTATTATCACATTTGCAAATATTGTATCTCTAGACCTGAGTGCAGAGTTAAAGATTTTTTTTTTTTCCCGAGACAGAATCTCACTGTATTGTCCAGGATGGTATCTAACTTCCCTGCCTCAGCCTCCTGAGTAGCTGGAATTACAGGTGCGTACTACTGTGCCCAGCTAAGACAATTGATTTTGTATTTCAGAGGAGGGTATTTCAGCTCACTTTTGGGTTGCAAGTTTCTAAGAAGATGATAATGATGATGACGATAACAATGATGATGATTGCATCCTTTGATGGTATAGTGCAAGAATGCCCTGGCTGTTGGGGGGAAATTTAGAGACATGGAAGCAGATCATATCAAACACCAACTTCTTTTCCATTTGCTTGGACGTATCCAAGGCCATGAAACCTTTGATATGAGCTAGAAGTTCTAAGCTGAATGGTGTGGAGGAATTAAAATGATACTTGTGAGTAGAGTATTACAAAATAAGAATATGTCAAGACAAGAAATTGGGATCCAAAATTACACAATACTTCTTCAAGAGAAGTACAGTGAAAAATAATAGCAGTTATGTTTACTTAACTTCATGCTGGCTTCCTAATATGTAGTGTATTATTTCACCAGTGTTTTAGTTATTATCATATTTCCAAATATTGGTGTACTTAAAATAGATCAAAGCATGTAATTTTACAAATATGACTCATTTGGAATTTACCCTCTGATATAATAAGGCAATAACATCTGGGGCAAGTGGTATATTCATGAACAAACTGTTTCCTCATCAGAGAATTTCTTTTTTATAAACAGGTTGCCCAGGCTGGAGTACAGTAGTGCAGTGATGGCTCACTGTAACCTTGAACTGGGCTCGGGTAATCCTCCCACCTCAGTCTTTATCTAGGACTAAAGATGCACCACCATGACCGACTAATTTTTTATATTTTTTTGTAGAGACTGGGTCTCAAGTTAGATGGACAATTATTCTTGTTCCTAGTTGTATTCAATTTTTACTTAAAGAGAGGGCCTGATATTTAATTCTTATTCTATAATGAGAAATGTACCCCTTAAAAAGATAGACGTCCTTGCTGCTTTATCATATGAGAGTCATCAGGATTTTACATTCCTCTGGAATCTGTTTTGTATGGAAATGTGTATTCCTGTGAGGTAATAACCTTCAAAAGTCATTTTGAATTGCTATTTTATTTTATTTTTAGTTTAGCTGTGGGGTACATGTGAGGATTTGCTAAATAAATGAACTGTGGGCAGATGAGATTTGGTCTTCTAGCAGGCCCTCTCTCCCTAGATAGTGGACCTGATATGTGGTATAGTGTTTTGTGCCCCTTCTCCCTTCTCCCTCCCTCCCTTCTTTAGCAGTGCTCAATATCTGTTGTTCCTACCTTTGTGCTCATGTGACCAGTGATCAGGGTCCATTTCTGAGTGAGAACATGTGGTATTCAGTTTTTTATTTCTGTAATAGTTCACTCAATATGATGGTCTCCAGCTGCATCCATGTTGCTGCAAAGGACATGATTTTGTTCTTCTTTATGGCTGTGTAATACTCCATTGTGTATATGTACCAATTTTGAATTTCTATTTAGTCAGATTCTGTGTATTTCTCCTAACATATTTAATAACCACAGGCTATTGTTAGTGATGTGAATGCCTTCCTTCTTTCTTTCTGCCTAGCGCATGGCTCAGACCAATCCTTTCCTTTAAATAAGAGTCCAGATGCCACCATCTTTATAAACTCCACGGGCTGATTGTAGTCATGTTATATCTCTCTTCTCAGAACCTTCAAAGAAGATGTAGTATAAGCATTGTGCAATACAGTGTGGGCTTTTATGCCATCCGCATTCACATCTTCCATGGATAGTAGATTCATGCCCACCACAAGAGAACACACTTTTTTTTTAGCATGAAAGTTATATGTTACACTTATTTTGTATTCTCAGCAGTACTGAACTCAGTATGGGGCCTTGCAATTGAATAATCAAGTAACTGTATGTAAAATAGACTGGAAAATGATTGGGGGACCTGGAACGTGATAGAGTGACTTCCCAAAGTATCTTCAAGTAAGTATTCAGTAGTTCTTCCCTTGCCATGTTTGTTTAGTGTCAGATTTATATAAAACCACATGTAAGGAATACTATGTCAAAGTGCCCATGTTAGTGGTGTTCCTATAGTTCATAGTAAGAGGGTAGCATGCTGACCCTGGGGTTATTTTGAAGTTCATTTGTCCATTTTAATATTAATATTAACATTTTGAAATATTAAGTCCTTTCAATTCCATTATTGAAAACTTTTTCTGTTTTGTAGAATACATAGGTGGAATTCCTAAGTGAGGAGTCTTCTCTCAAAAAGTATGGAAAGTAATACCAACCTTACAAATAACGTGAGGAAAGCATAAGGTGATTCAGTTGCAATTCTTTGTTTGTTTTTTTGAGTTGGAGTTTCATTCTGTCACCCAGGCTGGAGTGCAGTGGCATGCTCATGGCCACACCATTGTCGACCTGCTGGGCTCCGACAATCCTTCCGCCTCAGCTTTCCAAGTAGTTGGAACTACAGGCGCGTGCTACCCATGCCCGGTTTTTTTTTTTTTTCTTTGTAGAGACGAGGTCTCACCAAGTTGCCCAGGCTGGTCTCAAACCCACAGGCTTAGGCAATCCACTCACCTCGGCCTCCCAAATTGCTGGGATTACAGGCTGAGCCACCGAACCTAGCCTCAGTTGAAATTCTTAACACAGTATCTAGCAGACAGGTCCTCAATAGGTCATTATTCACTGATAAATGAGATAGGAATTAAATTTTAGGAAGAATCTATATATATGAATTGTATATAAAGTAATAGATTTTGTGTTACAAAATCCTGGAAAAGACAAAGCATTCTATTCTTAATGGTAGAACAAATTGCCTTGTATTACCTATCTTTTTTTTAATTGCAACATTGAATACTTGCATTTTCATTCTGCTTTGGATCCTTTCTTTTTCTTTCTTTGAAAGAGAACGTGCTGACTGAGCACGGTGGCTCAAGCCTGTAATCCCAGCACTTTGAGAGGCCAAGGTGAAGGGACTGCCTGAGACCACAGCTTCGAGAACAGCCCAGGCAACTTGGGGAGACCTCATCACTACAATAAATCAGAAAATTAGCCTGGTGTAGTAGTACGTGTCTGTAGTTCCAGCTACTTGGAAGGCTGAGGTGAAAGGATTACCTGAACTCAGCAGGTTGATGCTGGGGTGGCCGTGAGCATGCCACTGCACTCCTGCCTAGGTTACGGATTGAGACTCCAACTCAAAAGAAAAAAAAATGCTTTGTATGTATTTGGACTCTTTCCTTGGTAAAAAGTTGGCCATTCCTCTGATCTTTGAGAAACTTAAGCAGTCACTTAATATTTATTTCTATCTTTCCAAATTTGTTATAAGTTTCAGATTGTATAGGCTGTTCAGTAGTAAACATTTTAGTTAGCACATGCTGATCACACTCTTAAATCTTCACCCACTTGAAGATAACTGATGTAACCTACTGGAAATTAAGGCTATAAATTTTCAGGTAAGGATTTCAGTGTTACTGCAATCAATACTTTGCAGATAGTGCTAACAGCTTTTTCTATGAAATATGTTGGCTAGTGGGTGGAAAATCAATGTCTGGGAATGAAAAACAGGTGTCAAGTTTGATAGGGACAGCATGTGTTTGATATTTGGAGGCCAGAGGGTCCTGTCAACAAACACAGCAGTAATTCTGTCAGATGCAGTATGTGTGGAATTAATGAAAATGCCAGAAACAAAGCAGTCTGGATAGTAAGTTTGTTCTGCAAAAAACTTAGGGCAACAGTGTTCTTCCTCACGCATCCTAAGTGAATGCATTACAGAAAGACAAGGTAGTGGTGGGTAAAATGAGGGCAAATTTGCAGCACTGTTGTGTCTGACTTGAAGAGTTTAAAAAGTAAACAAAGCGGTGGGGGTAGCTATGCCGCCTTGCTCAGAGAACTTCACCAAGTGTCCCGCGAATGTGTGGAGATGCGGATGGTGATGTAACGGAGTGCTGTGATTTAATGTAGAAGTTGCTGAACACAAGCAAATCAGCAAGCTTTTCTAGGTCACTCAAGCTTGACCTCATTCTGGAGTTGGTGAAGAATGACCAAGGCCCGAGTTAGCTGAGAAGATAGAAGAAGCAAGGGATAAATGACTGGAGGCACGTTTATAACATGCAGAACATGTGCCAAATACAGTAACCATCAATGTCCAAAAGCAGCAAAGGATGCACACCTATTCGGTACTAGAGAACTGTTTGCCAATTCAATAAAGAAAGGGAAAATAAAGTAAAATATTGAAAAAAGGGGTAGCATTTTTGTTCATAGTATTCTCTTCATGGAATATGGAAGAATCTACTGAAGAATTCTTCCACAGAAGAATCTGCTTGAATCCATTCAAACTGTTATAAGTTCAGTAAAATATATAATTGCAAAGTGAAGTATATAAAAATTAATAACTCTGGAGCCACACTGCCTGATTCAAATTCTGACTCTACCACTTATCAGCTGTATAAACTTGTGCAAGTCATGTAACATTTGTGCCTCAGTCTCCTCATCTGTAAAATGGTAACTGTTATGAGAATGAAATAAATTATTATATGTAAAGGCTTAAAACAGTGCTTGCAGCATGTTTTATACTATAGCGTTTGCCCTTAATTGTCCTCCTTGCTATTCCTAGCTTTCCTATAATATTTATAGAAAATATAACTAATAAGATTTCATTTACAACAGAAGTAAAAAGTATACAATACCTATGATAAAACCTAACAAGAAATACTACAGTAAATGGAGGAAATCTTCATATTTTAAAGATGTCAGTTCTCCCAAAAGTAATCTATAAATGTAATATAATTTCAATTAAAATAAGAAACATGAAAACTTAGTATTTTCAAAGTTTATTTGGAGGATTATAAGCTTGTGAAACTAATGAAAATAAATTGAGACAGAAGTATTCAGGAGAGGGTGATTTGCCCTACCATATACTTAAACATGTCATCATTGTAAGAAAAGCGTTATAGTCCCATGAGACAAAAATAAAACAAGCACATTAAATTTATAAGAGTAGCATTTTAAATCTGGTTGAACAAAAATGAGTTATGGTTTTGGGGCAGTAGAATTATCGTTTGGAAAAAAATAGTTATATTTTAACCCCTTATAACAACATGAATTTAAGATAGATTAAGGTTTTAATGAAAAGTGTGAAGCCTTAGGAGCACTAAAAAAAAAGACAGGTAAATGTTTTTGTAATCTTGGGAATTGAGAAGCATGAGATTCTTCTCAGCATGATCTCAGACATTAAAACCATTAAAGAAAAGGTTGCTAGATTTGACTACATATTTTTATGTTTGTTCATATAAAATTGTTTTAAAAAGAATGGCAAATAACAACCTAGAGAAACTATTTTAAACTTGAAGTAAATGGAATAATACCTTTAATATATTATGAACTCTTAAAAATCAATAAGAAAATAAAAGAATACTATAATATAAAAATGATCAAAGGATTACAATAAGCAATTTATAAAAACAGAGGTAAGAATGGCTATTCAACATATTTTCAAAGTACCAATTATAAATAGAAAAACACAAACTTAAATTATAGAAGGCATGTATTGCTTAATGATAGAGATATGTTCTGAGAAATGTGTCTTTGGCAAATTTATCATTGTGTGAACATAATAGGATGTATTTACACAAACCTAGATGGTAGCCTACTGCATACCTAGGCTATATGGTATGGTCTATGGCTTCTGGGCTACAAACCTGCACAGCATGAATGCTGTAAGCAACTGTAACACACTGGTATTTGTGTATCTAACATATCTGAACATAGAAAAGTTACAGAAAAAAATGTGGTATTATAATCTTATGGGACCCTCATCACACAAATATGTCATCATTAACCAAAAAAATTTTTTTAATTCCAAAATGTTATGTGGCACATAACTGTATATATTTTTTAGTGTATATCAAATTGACAGTTTTTCTTTAAGTACCTATACTATGGTATGGTGACTTGTTGGCAGTTATTGGAACAAGTTTCCACAAACTTTGTAACTTAAAGCAACAGAAGTTTATTATCTCACATTCCAAAGGCCACAAATCTTAAGGTGTTGGCAGGTCTATGCTCCCTTAAGAAGCTTTAGGGAAGATTCTGTTCTTTGCATCTCTCAGCTTTTGGTGGCTTGCAACTGCACCACTCCAGTCTCTGCCTTTATCTTCACATGGCTTTTTCTTCATCTGGTTTTCAAATAATTCTCCCTCGCGTGTCTCCTGTAGAGACACCGATTATTAGATTTAGTGCCCACCCATATAATAGAAGATGATGTCTTCATCTCCAGATCTTTAAATTAATTATATGTGCAAAGTCTCTTTCCAAGTTAGGTCACATCCAGAGGATTTGGGATGCAGACATATATTTTGAGGGGCTACTACTCAGCCCACTCTCTAACCCCAAAACATCCGTGTTCATCCCACGTGCAAGATACACTCAACCTATCCCAACGTCCCTAAAAATCTTAATGCATTACAGTGTTAAGTCTAAGTCTATGTATCATCAGCTCAAAAGTACCAAGTATACTCACCTGAATCAGGTTAGCTGAGACTCTAGATATGATCTGTTCTGGGCAAAATTCCTCTTCATGTGTAGACCCATAAAACTTAAAAATAAGTTATAATGATGGGACAGATATAGGATGGCTATTCTTATTCCAGAAAGGAGAAATTGGAAGAGTCAAAGGAGTCACAAGTCCCTAGCAAGTCTGAAATCCAGCAGAGAAAATTCCATTATATATCAAAGCCTGAGAATAATGGTCTAAGGGCCAATGCTCCACTCTGGGCTCACAGTTTTGCCAGCTTAGGGCTCTATGCTAGGAATGTTTTCTTTTCCTTTGAAGGGTAGTCATGTTTTCGGCCAAGTAGCTCTATCAACCTATTTTCTAACTGTAGAATTCCAGAAGTCTGACAGCCTTTAGTCATCTCATCCTCCCTCTGTTCAAGCTGGCAGTTGTTTCTGCTGATAACAACATTTTCAAAAAATCTTCTGGGTCTCCTGTGTATGTCACAGGATTCAGGCCATTAGACAAGAGAGTCCTCTGTGGAATTTTCACAGATAACACCATTTTTATTCCCAGCTTCTGCTGAGATGGTTGATTAAATCAATGAGTCACATACATAATCTCTTCAGCAAAAAATACCCAGGCATTCCCTGGGCCTTCCAGCCATTCCCTGGGCCTTCCTCAACAGTGGCTATCCTAATTTTAGCATCCTTTGCAACCTAGGTAGCCTGAGAATTTCCAAATTTTCAAGTTCTGGTTCTTTTGGCTTCATAGTTCCTTACTCAATATGTTTCTTTTACCTTTGCATTTTTTATAAGCAGCAAGGAGAAAACAGGCTGCACCTTGAAAACTTGACTTGGAAATCTTATCTAAATTTTCAAGTTTATCACTTACAAATACTGCTTTGTACACAACTGTAGAACACAGTTCCAACAAATTTTCTGCCAATTCCTCCAGTTATAAATAACATCTTCCTTATTTTCTTCTAAGTCCTCACCATCAATGTCTTTAGCATCCAGATTTTTACCAGGAAATCTAGACTTTTTCTATCATAGGCCTCCATCTCTGCCCACTACCCAATGTCACAGCCAGGCCCACATTTTTAGATGTTTGTCACAGCAGCATTCTACTTTCCTGTGGCTGCTATAATAAATTAATACAAACTTGGTGACTTGAAACAACTATAATGGAGACCAGAAGTCTAAAATCAAGGTGTTAGCCTACTATGCTCCCTTCAGGGGCTCTATGGGAGATCCCATTCCTTGTCCAGCTTCTGGCAGCAGCAGGCATTCCTTGGGTTGTGGCTGTATCACTCTAATTCTGCCTCCATCTTCACATGGTCCTCCTCTTCTGTCTGTCAAATATCCCTGTGTGTCTCTTGTAAACATATTTGTAATGGGATATATGGCCCATTCCCATAATCCAGGATGACTGTTTTATCTGAAGATCTTAATTGCATCTGCAAAGATACTTTTTCCAAATTAGGTCATATTTACAGGTTCTGGGATGTGAACATATCTTTTGGGAGGCCATGATTCAATCCAGTATATTACCTATTCCTAGAGAAAAGATGACTAGCATACATTGTTCATGGAAGTGTAAAGTGGAACAAGTGTCTGGAGAGCAATTTGGCAATAGTATTCTTAGACATTTACTACCCTTTGATCAAATGTTTCTATTCCTAGAATATAACCCAAAATGGAGAACAGGATGATAATGCATGCTGGAAAAGAGAGCTTCAAGTATATTTGCTTTAGTAAAATTTATACTAAAAAACTCCCAGTGCCCACTAGTAGGGAATTGGTTAAATAAATGTTGTTATGTATATTCAGTCGAATACTGTGCAACTGTTTAAAAGGGTACTCTTTTAAATACTTGATGATGCAGAAAATTTTTATTTGTGAGTACAAAAAAGTAGACAATAATATGGGATTTAGAATGGTTCCAGTTTTATATAATTATAAACACACAGAACAAGAATAGATTATATACCCCAAAACATTTAATTTCAGTATCTGGGAGCAATAAGATTTTAGATAGTTCACATTTCCTTCTTTTCTTTGTTTATATATCTGTATTTCAGAATTTGGCACAATGACTTGTTTTGTAACAATATTAAAAAGTTATGGGGGTGGGGGCCAGTTACAGATATCTAGGAATAATTATAGCTTTCTATGCACTGGGTACTGTACTGGGAGTAGGAAGGGCCTTAGCTCATCAAATGCTTAAAATAGCACTTGAATAGGAATTATGACCTCAGTTTGCAAACATGGAAACTAGAATTTGGAGAAGTTGCCCCATGCCCAGTATCACCCAAGTGACAATCTATGAAGCCTCGCTTCAGACCCAAGATCTGATTCCAGTCTCTGCTCTTTTACACATTGTCATGATGTGCCTTCTGGACTGTAAGCATAAGCAAGGAAAGCACAGAGAACAAACTTAGAAAGTTTGTATAAGAAATGAGAACAAATTAGGTGTATATCTGTTTGGACTAAACAGTATAAAATTGAGAGAGAGCAGAGAGAAAATAAAAAGTTTGAGTCCTTAGATTTTTTTTCTCCTATCTAGAAAAATAACCTGCAAATCATGCAGAGAAAGTACAATAGTCCCTTGGCATTGGTTTTGGGACCCTCTTCTGATACCTAAATCCATGAATGCTCAAGTCCCTTCTATAAAATGATATAATATTTGCATATAACCTATGCACATCCTCTTGTATACTTTGACTCATATCTAGATTACATATAATACCTAGCGCAATGTAAATGTTTTATAAGTAGTTGTCATACTGTATAGGTTTTTGTATTTGTATTTTTTTAAATTATTGTATTGTTTTTTGAGGGGAGTTTTCCTAAAAATTTTCAGCCCACAGTTGGTTGAATCTTGGATGTAGAACCTGTGGGTGTAGAAGGCCAACTGTACCTATAAAAAGATGGTAAGTCTCATGTTAAGTGTGCTTACCACAAAAAAGCCAACTGATAAAAAACCAGAGGCGCATAAGGAAACTTGAAGAGGTTATGGATATGTTTACTACCTTGATTGTGATGCATGCCTATGTCCTAACTCATCAGTTGTGTACATTTAATAAGTGCAGGATGTTGTTTCTCAATTATACTTCAAGAATGCTGTTTTGAAAAAAAAAAGAAAGAAATTAGATTCAAGGTAAATAAGGAAACAAGTAACATGAAATGATTTTAGAATATTGACAATGTATTTATTATACCTCATTATCTATCTCGTTGGATATCTTTGAGAAAGCATCCTTGTCTCAGTAAGAATGCAGTGCCAAATGGAATAAACCATCCAGATATTATTGAAATACAATAAAACAGGATAGTTTCAGGTTGAATAGCTCTATTATGCTGAAAGTTGCATCAGCCAATGGTGTTTACTGTGAGAAAGGAAGAGCTGAGGGGTCATGATAGCTCTTGTGTATATCAGGATACCTCTGGGTAGCAGAAGGATAAAAAGTATTTTGTTTGACTTCAAAGGAAAAGTGGGTCGATTCAAGGAGACTGTTCTGGCACAACAGAAAAAATGCTCTACTCTTTGATTTGTCCCAAGCAGAAACTGGCTGCCTCAAGGTAGTGCATGCTGAGAGAGAGGCAAAGTAGCCTTTTAGAGACTGTCTTGGTCTCTAAAAGGTTGGGTAGGAAGTGGTACTAAATTGTCCCTCATTCCTTTTTAACATTCCTTTTTAACATTAAAACAGTGGGAACCCAGGCTGTAGGTTGAAGATTTTCTTTTGTATTGAGTTTCTTCAGCCTTGCAAGTTCCTCAAGGGAGGGGAGTTGGCTGAGGTGCAAGGATGGTAAATGGAAAGGGCTTTTTGTTCCTAAGTGACTTTACTATTTCAACTGCAGCACACAATGGATTTCTGTGGACAGAATGCAGTGTGTGGGCATTAAGCTATGCACAGATTAAAAGTGGCGTTTTCTCAGAGATGCCGTTAACCATGGTTAGGTTGGAGGCCAGTTCCTGCTAAAGAACCAGGCGTCTCTCTCAGGCGCTCCCTGATTTCTGCTTATCTCCTCCTCCACTGTTAGCCCAGCTCCTGCAACATTGAAGTTATTTGGATGCCTCGCTTGAGTGAACATTTAATGCAAGCATATCTAAGTTGCATATGTGCTGTCCTGGCTCAAAGACTGCCATATTTTCAACTGATAATGTAAATATAGTTCTTCTCATATCTGCAGTGACATAACTTTAAATGCAGGAAAGTTGCCTTTTCTTGGGTGTTTATCAGTTCTCTGCTTCTGAAATGGGTTTATGAGCTCCTTGCTTTAGGAAATAAATTATTCCTGAAAAAGAGTGAATCTCTCAGCCAGAAATGAATGATCTGGACAATATATGGGCATTGTGTATGAGTAATACATGAAGCTGAATAACACATCTAGGATAAGAAGAGCCTGTCTTCTCCGAATAAAGGCTTCTTCAAAGTCCCTGTAACTTTTCTTGTGGTAGCTGTGTACCCCTCCCATACTTCATATCTTCATTAGTTAGAATTATCACATCTGTTTCTCCTCCACTTAACAGAAAAAATAAATTTCTAACATCTTTACTAATTTTCTAGTCTCTCAGAAAAGTACTTGTGAGGAAAAATATTTTGTGCCTCGGATAGTGGTTTATTTAATGTCTGAAAAGTTTCCCTTTCCTTTTTAGATATGATTTTACTATTTAATTACTGAGGCAGCACACTGTTGTTCTTTTATTGAAAACTCAACATCTTAAGTGTAAGCATCCTATATGTAGCTAACTGCAATTATTGAAAAATACCCACCTCCTTTGAAGTACTAAATTTCTCATTTTGAGAAATGAGTCAAGTGTATTGTGAATAAAACAGTCTGAATTCTCTGCCCCTGTAAGTATACTTTCTCTAATATCACAGCTTCACACGTCTTTTTGGTTTCAATTCTCTGATTACTTTTTTCCTCAATCCAATTCAAATTTGTAAAATGTTGAGTTAAGTTTCTTAAGTTAATTCTGGGGTGTTCTTTAAAGGCTGATTGTTAATTGGGTGGTAGTGTTCTTCTAATCCGAAGAAGAGAAGGTCTGGGATATGGATGCACTCCCAAGAAGTATCTGGAAGGGTGGTGAGGTGGGAGCTGCATTGTATATTAGCTCCAGATCACTAACTTTTATCTGTGAATGTTTTTGTTTTTTCCATTCTCTTTGTGTGTCATCATTGGAGTTTGAACATGGTTCTACTTTAGCAATTCTTATAGTGTATTAAAATTATTTATGTAAGACTGATGGACTAGACTCTGAGTGTCTTATCTTTTTCATATTTATAACTTCTCTTAGTTAATGATACATACTCAATTATCATTTACTCAGTGAATGAAGATTTCTCCCAGATAGACTTGTGAATCTTTTAGGATAGAAACACATGGCCACCTCCATCTTCACCAGATGTTGATACTGTCTTCACTGTGCCATACCTCTGGCATCTTTAAACTTACTCCTGAAATGGATTATACCTCTGGAAGTCAGAATGAAGTGAATTGTCACATTAATCAAATCTTCATTGGTTTTAGCAGGAGGCAAACAGCTGAAAGGGTAGGAGGAAAAAAGGATTCTGTAGCTTCTTAAATGCACTATACACTAGTTTTCTGGTTTTCTTGTAAGCATTTGGGGTTTTTAGCAGGCAGCCATGTGTCTAATCATCTTATAGTTACAGTGTTAGTATTTCCAGTGGCCATTTAGACAGCCTCTTGATTTTTATTTTACAAGTCTCTGTCTACACCCTCTTGCCCCTCCCCTATTTTAATTCCAGAAACTGCAAAATGATTGTGGTTATGCATATAGCCAGAATTAGGATATTTGCTAGCGTTAGTTTTAGAAACATAAACCATGTAAACCATGTCTTTGTTACATCTTGAACAGGTCTTAATATTCATAAATAATTAGAACTACTTTTTTAGTTTATTTTTTGCCAGAATTATGTTAGAGAAAACCTGATACATTTTATGATTTTGTACAACTCAGAAGTAATTACCAAATTCATAATTCTATAAGTAGCATATTTTTAATACCTACCTTATTAAAATACACTAGATTTATTTTCTAGAAACCAGCCTTTGAAGTTAATAAAATGCAGTTGTCAGAGTTGCAAATATCTGTTTGTATATTATTTTGCATGCATAAACCACGCATGAAGAGAAGTTCTAGGACCTTTTACAGATTACTGTATTTCTCTCCTCAACAGTTTGAGGCTGAATACGGTGGCTCACACTTGTAATCCCAGCACTTTGGGAGCCTGAGACAGGAAGATCACTTGAGCCCAGAAGTTGGAGACCAGCCTAGGCAACATATCAAGATCTCATTGCTGGAAAAAAAAAAAAAAAAATTGCCAGGTGTAGTGGTGCATGCCTGTAGTCCCAGCTACTCAGGTGGCTGATAAAGGAGGATTGCCTGGGCCTAGGAGGTCAAGACTGTGGTGAGCCATGATCATGCCACTGCACTCCAGCCTGGGTAACAGATTGAGACCATGACTTAAACCAAAACAAAACAATATGACACTTATTCAGTTTTGTGTTTTAATGTAAATTAAAGTAGGTTTCATCTTCATCTTACATTTCCACAAAGTTTTAAATGAATTTGAGAATAATTCCTTTTATTTTTAATTAATAGTTTTTTCTTAAAAATATATTTAAATCAGTCCATATACATTAGAATACTGCTTGATACATAATAAAAACTCAGAATGGTAGATATTATTTCTAATAGTTACTATTTAAAATGTGGTATTTTATTCCTGATAAAATCCATATCATTTTAGTTTATTTCTTTTTAAATTTTTAAATTAATTTTTATTATAAAGATGTGGGATACAATTCAGGATTAGGTATACAAACACTGATCATGCAGGTACCCTTGTTGATGAGGTATGCCCCTGCCTCCCTTAGCAGTTTCCCTCAACTGCCAATCCCACCCCCCCCAACAGTTTCCCAATGCTGCCAATCACTTTCTTATAGCATTATAATTGTTCAAGGTCCTCTTGTGAGTGAGAACATATAGAACTCTGTTCTTTGTTTCTGTGATAAATCACTGAGTATGATCGACTCCAAATCTATCCAGATTGCTGCAAAGTCCATGTATTTGTCCTTCTTTATGGATGCATAATATTCCATTGTGCATTTTTTTTTATCCAGTCCAGCTTCAATGGGCAACATGATTGGTTCCATGTTTTTGCTATTGTGAATAGAGCTGCAACAAACACACATGTGCAGGTATCTTCTTTGTAAAATAATTTGAGTTCCTCCGGGTATATTCCCAATAGGGGAATTGCTGGGTCATATGGAAGGTCAATTTCTAGCTCTTTCAGAAATCTCCAGAGAGGTTGTACCAGTTTGCATTCCCACCAGCTGTGTAGAAGCATTCCTTTTTCTCCACATCCTTGCCAGCATCTGTTGTTTGTTTTATTAGTAATGGCCATTCTTACAGGAGTTAGATGGTATCTCAGTGTGGTTTTCATTTGCATTTCTCTGATGCTTAGTGAGACTGAGCACTTTTTCATGTGTCTGTTGGCTGCCCGTATATCTTCTTTCAAGAAGTCTCTATTCATGTCTTTTGCCCACTTTTTAAAGGAGCTGTTTGTTTTTTTCCCTTTGATACATTTGAATTCCTTGTAGATCCTAGATGTTATGCCTTTGTCAGATATACAGTTGGCAAATATTTTTTCCCATTCTGTGGGCTGTCTCCCTGCTCTCTGGATGGTTTCTTTTGCTTTGCAGAAGATCTTTAATTTGATGAGGTCCCACTTGTCTGTCTTATTTCTTTTTTTGTTGTTGTTTTGTTTGTTTGTTTGTTTGTTTGTTTGAATTGAAGTCTCACTCTGTCACCCAGACTGGAGTGCAGTGGCACGCTCCCAGCCACCACAGCCTCAACCTGCTGAGCTCAGGCAATCCTTCCGCCTCAGCCTTCCAAGTAGCTGGAACTATAGGCGTGCGCTACCACACCTGGCTAATTTTTTATTTTATTGTAGAGATGAGGTCTTGCCAAATTGCCCAGGTGGGTCTCGAACCCACGGGCTCAGGCAATACTCACCTCAGCCTCCCAAAGCACTGGGATTACAGGCTGAGCCACCGAGCCCACCTATCATATTTCTTAAGGTATTGGCCTTTAGAGTTCTGAATAGGAATTGGTTCCCAGTTCCAATTTCCATAAGGGTGTCTCCTGCATTTTCTAAGGTGCTTATAGTTTGAGGTTTTACGTTTAGGTCTTTGATCCATTTAGAGTTAATTTTTGTGTATGATGATAGGTAGGGGTCCTATTTCAATCTTCTGCATGTGATCATCCAGTGTTCCCAGCACCATTTACTGAATAGGTTCTCCTCTCCCTAGTGGTTGTTGTTGGAGACTGTCAAAGATGAGTTGGTTGAGGAATTGAGGCTTTGCAACCAGAATCTCTATCCTGTTCCATTGGTTTATGTGCCTTTTCTTGTACCAATACCAGGCTGTTTTGATTAAGGTAGCCTTATAGTAAAGTTTGAAGTCTGGAAGTGTGATACCTCCTGCTTTGTTTCTCTTGCTAAGGATTGTTTTGGCTATTCGTGGTCATTTATGTTTCCATATGAATTTCTGTATTGTCATTTCCAGGTCTGAGAAGAATGATGTTGGTAATTTAATGGGTATTGCATTGAATCTGTAGATTGTCTTTGACAGGATGGACATCTTAACAATGTTGACTCTTCCTATCCATGAAAATGGAATATTTTTCCATTTGTTTATGGTTTCTTGGATTTCTTTCAGCAGTGTTTTGTAGTTTTCATTGTCAAGGTCTTTCACTTCTCTAGTTAGGAAGATGCTGAGGTATTTCTTTGTGTGTATGTGTGGCTATTGTGAATGGAATTGTGCTTTTTATTTGGTTCTCTGTCTGTTTGCTGTTGGTGTATAAGAATGCGACTGTCTTTTGCACCTTATTTTGTACCCCAAGACTTTGCCAAAAACCTTCATCAGTGCAAGGAAGTTTTTGACAGATTCTCTTGGATTTTTGAGGTATAGGACCATATAGTTCACAAAGAGGCATAACTTAACTTCCTCTTTTCCTATTTGGATACCCCTAATTTCCTTCTCTTGTCTGATTGCTCTAGCTAGGACTTCCACACAATGTTGAATAGGAGAGGTGACAATGGGCAGCCTTGTCTTGTTCCAGTTTTCAGGGGAAATTCCTCCAGTTTCTGTCCATTTAACAGTATGCTGACTGTGGGTTTATCATAGATGGTGCTTGCTATTTTGAGGTATGTTCCTTCTATGCCTAGGTGTTTGAGGGTTTTTATCAAGAAGAAATGCTGGATTTTCAGAGTATGCAACCAATTCCTTAAGCCCATGCCATAAGAGATAAGATAGACAAGTTGGACCACTGAAAAGCTTCTGCAAAGCAAAAGAAACCATCAAGAGAGCAGGGAGACAGCCCACAGAATGGGAAAAAACATTTGCCAACTGTATATCTGACAGATGCCTAACATCCAGATTCTACAAGGAACACAAATGTGCCTAAAGGAAAAAAAAAAAAAACAGTCCCATTAAAAAAGTGGGCAAAAGACATGAATAGACACTTCTCAAAATAAGATATAGGGGCAACCGATAGACACATGAAAAAGTGCTCAGCCTCACTAATCATCAGAGAAATGCAAATCAGTACCACACTGAGATATCACCTAACTCCAGTAAGAATGACCATCACCAATAAAACAAAAACCAACAGATGTCGGCGAAGATGCGGAGAAAAAGGAACGCTTTTATACTGCTGCTGGGAAAGCAAACTAGTTCAACCTCTTGGAAATCAATGTGGCGATTTCTAAAAGAACTAGAAATTGACATTTCATATGACCCAGCAATCCCCCTACTGAGAATATACCTGAAGGAACTCAAATCATTCTACAAAAAAGATATCTGCACATACATGTTTATTGCAGCACTATTCACAATAGCAAAAACATGGAACCAACCATGCTTCCCATTGAAACTGGACTGGATAAAAAAACATGTAATACATATACACAATGGAATATTATGCAGCAATAAATATGACATATGGACTTTATAGCAACTTGGGTGGCTTTAGAGTCTATCATACTCAGTGATCTATCACAGATACAAAGAACAGAGTGCCACATTTTCTCACTTATAAGTGGATCCTGAACATTTACCTTAATACTATAAGAAAGGGATCAGCAATAGTGGGATACTTCTGGGGTGGAGGGAGGGAACACAACATGAATGTTTTTAATGATATCTAGAATGGTAAAACCTTTCTAGAAAGTCTTCAATTAACTTTTCCCATGTCCATTAGAGGAATCAGTATCTACAGCAGTCATAGCATTATGAAGTGTATTTTTTAAATAATAAGTCATGAAAATCAAAATTGCTCTTTGATCCACGGACTTCAGAATGAACGTTTCCCTCCTTTTAGAAATATACCAGTCACATTGGATTTGGGGTCCACTTTATTCCTGTATGACTTCATCCTAACTTATTACATATGCAACACTATTTCCAAATAAAGTCACATTCTTAGGCAATGGAGGCGAAGGCCTCCATTCTGGAAGAGGACACAGTTCAACCCATAGCACACACGTAATTGGTTTTATTCTCTATAGAGGGGACCTTTACAAAATAGACACGATTACAATAAGATTATTTTGTGAGAGCTCTCTAAGCTCGAATCTGTTGGTAATAATCTTTAATATAGCTTCAATAAAACTTAAAAACTCATACAGTGTTTTTATTTTCATGTGAACCACACATCCACACTTTAAAAAGTATTCGCTAATAGAGAGGAACAGTATTGCTCATTAAACTCAAAATCATGACAATTCAAGTTCAAAATTTGCTTTAATAGTGTATTAATGGGCACTTTTTTCCAAGAGAATATCTTCATAATTCTGTCATGCTAGAATGAACATTAAAATTAGCTTGAATTCCCTGAAACTACATCAACTGGTATTAAAATTTAAGACTAATAATTGTGGAAATTAGGCAAAGATTCAACACAGACTAGAAAATATATTTAGGCAATTATGATTTGATTCTATCATCTAGAGAATCATACCGCTATGCTAAATAAAAAAGACTTTCATGCAACTTGGAAGATTGACAAATTTGAAGATTTTCAAGAGTCTGCAATCCAAATTCCCAAATAAAGTTCTCTTACTTGTGTAACTGTAAAATGTGTGTCATTTGTTGATTCAAAGGACTCAGAAAATTATTAGCTATTGGCTTTCCTCAATTTCCAAAGCTCCCCAAAGTTTACCTTCTTCAAAATTTTATGTAAAACACACAGCATCATGACAAAAACAGAACATTTTCATCCTCACAGACTAGTCACCAGGACAGTGGAGTGTCTTCTTATTAGTGTTACATGGAAAGGATGTAACTTGAAAAAAAAAATAGGTAACAAAATGAGACACCGTTAAAATAATTCCCCTTAATGGGAGACATTACTTCTAAGATGCATCCCTTCTTAATAAACAGTCATTTGGAGATTGGAGACTTTTAGGACACCTACGAAGTTGAGTCATGAACACTCAGTGAGAGATGGTAAAGTTTGATAGTTCCCCATACTCTTGACTTAGCTATTCACTCTGCTTAATCCCAAATAGTGTTTAGTAGAACTAGATTGAATTTTTTTCCCCTCCATTTATATTCTGAATAGAGGTTTGGGAGTTGATCACTATAGCATTATCTTCTACCTTTTTCTTTTGAAATTTCAGGAATTGAAATTGTGGACCTGGGGTTTAACAATTATACTCTCCATATCATTACCACTTTCTAGAGAAGAAAAGGAGAGAAAAAATAGCTCCATAAGTGAAGTAAATTGTGCATTATTGAAAAATCCAATCTCATGTTAATACTTATTAAATTTTTCATCTCCATATGTTCCTATGGAATACCAATCCAATTCCATATGCTGTTTTCAAAGTGTTTAACATAGTGATCTACACCAATTTTCTAGTTCTCTGAATAACCCCATAAACTCCATACAAGGCACTCCACTTATTAGAAATTAAAAATAAAACAGCTTTTTGTGTAATCTTAATAAGAGATTATTGTAAACTGTATTTTATTAGCCCCATAGAAATATATAATACATTTATTAACTTCACAGAAACACATAAAAGACAATAATATTCTCTTCTCAGTAACCCATCCTACAAAGAATATCAAGGGCCAGATTTGAGAAAAGAGAATTTGCTTCCACTACTAAATGATGGGTGTGTTACTCTGTCATGTTTCAAATATATTTTAACAGGATTGTGGCGTTTCAAACAAGGCATCCAAATTAATCACTCACAAGAAGCAGTACAAGCAGAGGTGATTTTGTAGCTCAGTAAAATCTGTCACTGAATTGAGTATGCTGTTTTCTCTAGTATCTTTTGTGCTATATTAGACCCTGTCAATGCATAATTATACATGCCTCTTAACTGGAAAGGTGTTGTGTCTCTTTTTTGTGCTAATACAAAATTCCACCAACTGCGTTATGCAGTAATAGGTGGGCACCCACATCTAAAACATTCAGGTATATTTTACTTCTTCTCTTCCTTCTCCTTCTCCTTATCCTGTGTGTGTATGTGTGTGTGTGTGTTTCACTCTATCATCCAGGCTGGAATGCAGTGCCATGATCAAGGCTCACCATAGACTTAAACTCATGGACTCAAGTGATCCCCTTCTGCCTCAGGCTCCTGAATAGCTAGGACTATAAGTGTATGCTTCCATCCCCAGCTAGTTTTTCTAATTTTTTTTGGAGTGATGAGGGCTCACTTTGTTGCTCAGGCTGATCTTGAATTCCTGGTGTCCTCCCTCCTCAGCTTCCCAAGGTGCTGGGATTACAGGCATTAGCCACCGTGCCCTGCTAAAACTTTCAGATATATTTTGCTTCTATGAGTTAAAAAAAATGGTATCTGCTATCAATAAGAAGTTGAAACAATTCAGGTTTTACCATTGAGATAAATTTTTTTTAATCTTCTTTGGATATACATCCCATCAAACCTCTTTTTCTTTTGCTCTCATATTCATTGAGTTTCTTAAGTTCTGGGTAGTCTGTAGATTCTCACTTAATGACTTTGATGTATCACAAGGAAGAGACGATAGTCATTTACTAAGTGAAAAATAAATAAAAAGAATTAACTTGTCATTTACATAGTTTCAAAAGTCAAAAAAAGTCAAAAACTAAAATCACTCCATATTGCTTCTTTGGAAGCCAAGTTCTACTACTAATATAATCACAAGGTATAAACTATCATGTATTAATGATATATCTATGCATATGTGTGTACGTATATGTGTGTGTATATATATATATACATACGTACACACATATGCATATATATATATATATATATATATATATATACCAATAACATATGTTCCCCAACAATAATCAGCTAAGTTCACTTGAATTTAGGAACTTAGCTCAAAGTTAAGAGGAGAATTAAAGAGAACACTTTTAAAAGTTTTCTCTTTTCATGAATTCAAAGGGAATAAAATGAGTTTTCGGCTTTTTACATAAACATGTCTTCATTATTTTGTCTTCTTGTGAAGCGAGGAAACCATTGATTGACACTTTTAGGACTTCTAAATACAGTTGGGTTTTCTACCTGTATAGTTCTCTAACAAAACAGGAAACTGGTACTTAATGCTTCGTTATTCGTCCTTAATCTTTCCCACTCCCTCAGAAACTGATTGAGTTTGATCTAGCACCAGTTGTTTCCTCTAAAGAGAATTTTAAAGTATAATTTAGTAAATGGAGTCATAGTTATAAACACAGTATGATAATGTCCATACTGTCTAAAGCAATCTATAAATTTAGTACAATCCCTATCAAATTACCAGCATCATTTTTCATAGATCTAGAAAAAAATATAATTGAATTTGTGTAGAAGCAAAAAAGAGCCTGAATAGGCAAGGCAATCTAAAAGAACAGAGCTGGAGACTTCTTAACGCCAGGCTTCAAACTTTACTAAAAAACTACAGTAACCAAAAGCGTAGTACTGGTACAGATAGTCATATAGACCAATGCAACAGAATTGAAAACCCAGAAATAAAGCTGCTGTCTTACAAGATTCTCATCTTTGACAAAGTTGACCCAAAAAAAACCCATCCTTTTTAACATATAAAATTGGAAAAACTGGCTAACCATATGCAGAGGAATGAAACTAGACCCCTTCCTTCCACCATATACAAAAATTAACCCAATTTATTAATGATTTTAAAGTAAGATCTCAAACTATAAAAATCCTAGAAAAAAGCCTGGGAAACACTCTTCTGGACATTGGCCTAGGCAATAAATTTATGAACAAGATTGCAAAAGCAACAAAAACCAAAGTTGACAAGTAGGGCCAGTCAAACTAAAGAGCTTCTGCATAGCAAAAGAAACCGTCAGCTGGGCTTTGTGGCTCAACCTGTAATCCCACGCTTTGGGAGACTGAGGTGAGTGGATTGCCTGAGCCCGCGGGTTTGACACCCGCCTGGGCAACTTAGCGAGACCTCATCTCTACAATAAATCAAAAATTAGCTGGGTGTTGTAGCACGCGCCTGCAGTTCCAGCTACTTGGAAGGCTGAGGCGGAAGCTGCAGTGGCCAAGAGCGGCCACTGCACTCCAGTCTGGGCAAGAGTGAGACTCCAACTCAAAAAAAAGAAAAAAAAAAAAAAAGAAACTGTCAACTGAGTTAACAGACAGCCTACAGAATGGGAGAAAATATTTGCAAACCATGCATCTGACAAAAGACTAAAATCTAGAATCTACAAAGAACTGAAACAAATTGAAGGGAAAAAAACTAATAACCAGGAAGAGGTACTTCTCGAAGAAATACATACAAGCAGCTAACAAACATACGAAAAAAAGTTCAACATCGCTAATCATCAGAGAAATGTAAATCAAAACCACAATGAGGTACCATCTCATACCAGTTAGAGTGACTTCTATGAAAAAAAATTTAAAAACAACAGAGGTTGGTGATGTTGCAGAGAAAAGGAAACACTTCTTCACTCTTGGTGTGAATGTAAGCTAGTTCAACCCCTGTGGAAAGCAGTTTGGAGATTTCTCATCTCCAAAGATGATTTTCCACTCAACCCAGCAATCTCACTACTGAGTATATACCCAAAGGAGCATGTATACTCTACCAAAAAGACACCTGCACTCATATGTTTAACACAGCACTATCCACAATAAAAAAACATGGAACCAACTCTGGCACCCATTAACAGTGTGCTGGATTTTTAAAAATGTGGTACATCACTGGATGCAGTGGCTCATGCCTCTAATTCCAACACTTTGGGAGACTGAAGCAAGGGATTGCTTGAGTCTGAGTTCAAGACCACCTGGGCAATACAGCAAGACCTTATCTCTATTAAAAAATTGAAAAAATTAGCTGGGCATGGTGGCACATGCCTATAGTCTCAACTGTTTGTGCGTTCTGAGGAGGAAGGATCACTAGAGTCCAGGAGGTCGAGGCTGCAGTGAGCCGTGATTGTGCCACTGCATTCCAGCCTGGGCAAAAGAATGAGACCCTGATCCCCCCTGCCCAGAAAATGTAGTACAACATAGAATACAATACAGCCTCAGTAAAGAACAAAATCATGTCCTTTGCAGCAACATGGATGCAGTTTGAGACCATCATCCTAAGCAAATTATCACAGAAACAGAAAATAATACTACACAAACTCACTTATAAGTGGGAGTTAAACACTGAAGACACATGGGCATAAGGATAGGAACAATAAACACTGAGGATTCCTAAAGTGGGGGGAAAGGAGGGAAAGATTTGAGAAACTACTCACTGAGTACCATGTCCAACACCTGGGTGACTAACTCAGGAGAAACCCAAACCTCACCGTCACACAATATGTCTACCCATGTACCCACTGAATCTAAACAAAATAAAAACAAAAACAGTACGGAAGCCTTAGTTTTGCTTTTTTTAAATTACCTAATCCTACATTTAGGCCCTTCCTATGTGAAATGCAACATTTATTCACCCAAGAAGAGAATACATAGAAATTTCTGATTTACCACATTGGTCATCTGCTATCCATCTGTCATTTAAGCTTAAATCAAAATAGCACTAATAATATGAGATATGCTAAATGGATTGAGGCAACTTTTCCAATCTGATCTTAGAGTACTATGCTTTGCCCAATAATGGAATCAAGTTTCCAGGACTTATATAACTTGGCTATTTTAAGCTTCTTATGCTAAAATGACCTGGTGAACTAATCTTCAAACCAAGAATAGCCACGTCAAGGAGGCTGCACTACTCCAAGCTCTTGGGTCAAGATTCCCAGAAGTGCTTCAATGGACAATACTAATATTTTGTCTCTGCAACTTTACTTCATCTATCTCACTTGATGAGCAAGCTATTCAGTGGTTTTCTTGAATCAAGTAACTTGGAATTTGTCTGCTTTAACCCATTATTAGGTCATTAGCTCAAGTCTCAAAGGCAATTTTCTTCACTTTGTATTTTTCCTTTCCAAGCTCTTAGTAGAATGAGGTACAGGTGATGGAATATTTCCAAGATGTTGCAGTGTCCATTCTACAGTAGTTACTGATGTTTAAGAATTGCTTTTGCTAAGATCTACAGTATCTTCTTAATAAATGTACTTCCTCAGATCTAAGATGTCATAGATTAAAGTAAATAACATCAATTTAATAATTTATCCAGACAAAAGTTTCATCAGAAAAAGTACATATTGATTATAAGGCTCATTCAGAATCAGAAACATTAAAATGTGAACTTGTCTTAGAATGAGGGAAATATGGACCAACAATAATATTAATGTCCTGGTGGCATTCTATAGACTGTCTTATTTGACATTCAGGATACCCTCCTCTCCTAATAATTTATCTGTTGAGGGCTTGTTCTTTCTCTGTCTCCCTTCATCTGCCTCATGAGCTCTCTTTACCCAACATCCCTTACTCAGCCCCTTAAATACTAGGCTTTTTCACATTTCTTTTTTTGTCTTCTAACATAATTTATTCTCCTTGTGAAATATCATCCTCACCCAAAACTTTAACTATCCAGGTATGCACTGATGACTTTAATATTTTTAAATAAAATTACAATCTTATTTTAGAACTCTTTCCTAACTGTAAGGTCATGCTTATAGATGACTACTGAAAGAAGGCTATGTCGAGACAAGTGAAATTATCTAAAGAAAAACCTCAGGGCTTCATTCTGGGTGACCTAACAAGTCATTAACTGGACTATGAGCTTATTCTACCAACAGGACTTCATTTAACCCTAAAATTCCTATGGAATTAAGTGCCCTAAATTCTAGGAATTGGGAATGGACATCTTGGAGCACTCCCTTAAACTGGCAGATAAGTTCAAACTGCTTGACTCCTGTCCCCCAGACATCTATTCCCACCATAAAAGGTGCTCTCAGTTTAAAAAAAGAGAGAGAGAGAGAGAGAAAGAACATCAGGAGGGTAGGGTCCCTTCAATGAAGTTCAGCCTCACATTATAGTCAACTGCATCCCAGCCCAATCATGTCTCTCTGCAGGATACCAAGAGAAAGAGCACCTATATCTCTGCTTCTACATGTGAGTTTTTGAGCTTATTTCAAAAGCTTGCTGGTCTGACAACATGCTTTATGTTGGGATATTTGCTTCTTAACACACCTCAACTCTAGCAAAACTCTACTACTCATTTTATTTTTCCTACCTCTAAATGGATCACTATTTACCCAAGTTGAGAACCCAAAAATAATTTTACACTTGTTCTCTTTTTCTTAACTTCTGCCCCCCTGTCCTAACTTCTAATTGGAAATAGAATTCAGAATATTCAGCTTGTTAAAGATATTTAACATTTTTCCACTTCTCTGTACTTCCATTGGTTCTATCTTAGCCCAGACCCTTATTATCTCTCATTATGTCTCCATGAGCAGTTCTGGCTCCCTGTCCAGACTTTGTCAAATCCACCATCCATATTGATACAAGAATAAGCTTGCTAAGATTCAAATCTTATTATAATTTTTTCACTGCTTAGAGACCCTCGGTGTCTCCCTATTGCTGACATAAGAAAATCTGTGTCCTTTATCAAGTCCACATCAACCTATTTGAAGCTTCCTAAGCACATGCTGTTTCAAATTTCCATGCCCCTTTGCCCTTTGCCAGAAATATCAATATTCATTTTAAGCCAAATCACACAGAAAGGTCCTTTTTATTCAATGCGTCGAAGCCATTGGTGATTAAAACAAAGCTGACAGTTGGGCAAACACATCTCTCCTCAACCACACACACATATACTGCAAAGTTGAGAAGCTAGGAAAAAAAATAAATTCTGGATAAAATCTGTTGAACTCCTGAACCAATTGATACCAGAATCTGCTATCAGACTTTTTAGTTATGAAAGCCATTGAACTCCCTTTTTATACTAAGATATTTTGAATTATGATGATGATGATGATGATGATGATGATTCAATGTCTCACTCTGTTGCCCAGGCTGGAAGGCAATGGCACAATCACAGCTCACTGCAGCCTTGACCTCCTAGACTCAGGTGATCTTTCCACCTCAGTCTCCCAAGTAGCTGGGACTACATGTGCACACCTGGCTTATTTTATACATTTTTTATAGAGATGAGGCCTCACTATGTTGCCCAGGCTGGTGTTGAACTCCTGGATTCGAGCAATCCTCCCGCCTTGGTCTCCCAAAGTTCTGAAATTACAGAGGTAAGTCACCATGCCTGGCCAATATTTTGAATTAGATTTCTGTTCATTGTAATAGGAACTCTAATTAATGTAAAAATCCCTTATAGAAATAATATGTCTATTGGGAACAGATACAATAAATTGATCATCAATCAGAAATTATATATGATAGCAAAAACTTAAAACACATGACTCATACATCTGGTGACATTACTTAATTATAATATAATATTATCACAAGAAATAAAAAGAATAGAATTCAGAAGGGGATATCATTAAGGGTAATCTCTTTTTTTTAGATTGGAAGATATAGTTTATTTAAAAAGTAAATGTGAGTGAAGGAGAGAGAGAGAGAGAGAGACAGAGAGAGAGAGGAGAGTCACCTCCCCAAGGTAGGGAAGGAGGCCAAAGTTAGGAAACATGGCAACGGCCATAGCTCAAAGAGTGCATGGCCACGCCAGAGTCTAGTGAGGCAATGACCAAGGACAACCTTTATATTAGATGTCAAAATAGAATGTGAAAGATGTTAGCAAAGCATTTATTGATGGTTCAGCAGTTGGTGCTGAAATTCTAAGCATGAGTTTCCAGTTTACACTGCTGTCCTTTTTCCCACTGGGAACACCCAGTGGAATGCAATGATTGTTGACCTAGCTAGTAAAGCACAGCATTTCTCACTAAGCTGGGAGATCATTAATCTCTTCATCAAATCTTGAGATGGGAATCATTTAGATGAATGCCTCCACTGATGACTGGCCAAATGCCATGTCCAATGCAAATATGTTTCCCTGAGGATCAAAGTGAAATGGGGTGTTTTCGTTAGAAGAGACTGAACAGAAACAAGTCTGGCCATTGCTTTTAGTTTGTATGCCATTTCTTTTGCTGTAACAATAACTTCCAATAGCCTCTTTGCTTATAGATTTTAGTTCTTAGGAAGAAAGTTAGATCATTTACCAAGATGGAGAACTCTGTAGACTAGAAGTGGATCAAGGAAGAGTGAAGCAATCCAAATAAGTGAAGGCGTGATGTACTCTCCTCTGAGGCATCCCAGCTTCTGAGGAATTTCAGTAGGAGTGAAAAGGTGCAGGCCTGCTGCACTTCACAGGCTAAGCTGTAGGAACCTAGGTGGGAATGCTAATTCACCAGATGTTATCAATAGGGAAAATTTTGGTCTGCTAGCATCTGTTAGGTTTTCACAGACTTTCTATGTAATTATGAGCCAAGGTGTGATCAACAATGAGCATTAACAATATCCTCTTGCATCTCAAATCCAATCTGTATAGAAGCCAAAGGGCAAATCCAGGATATCTAAAAAAATCGCTGACATCTCTTCAACTTTATTGTTCTCTTATTCCTCAGTGATTCAAGATAAACTCTGATATAGGCATGATCTGACAGATGGTTCAATATGGAGGACATGAAAAATCATGAAGGAAAGGTGAAGAATGTACAGAGACAATTTTCTAAGAATCTCTAACTTTCATCACCCTGGAAAGTACCCCACCATGCATGTATGTCATGCCATTTTTGTCTCAGCTACTGCTTAGCTCACTCTGAGATCTTGGTTCTGAAGGCTGTCTTCACATCTTTTAATCTAATCATCTAATTGTATTATTATTATTATTTTAGAGACAGTGTCTCGGTATGTTGCCCAGTCTGATCTCCAACTCCTGGGCCCAAGGGATCCTCCCACCATAGCCTCCTGAGGACATGGGATCACAGGCATACACCATCACAGACTCAGTTAAGGTGTCAGACCTAAACATCTAGGTTGAACCAAGAGGATTTCCTTTGTGGTTCTACAAATAAGTGAGTGTCAAGCCTTTATGTAAACAAGAGTCACTTATTAAGTATGGAGACTTTTTCTGCATCAGTTGTTGAAAATGCAGATTTTACCTGCTTTTTTAAAAAAGTCCTCAGATAATTCTTAAGCATAGTTTGGGATCTCTGATAAGGTGTTTTGCAAAAGACTCTAAAAAAAAGCCCTGTACATATCTCTCTTATTCTCTATATTATATTAGAAGTGTCTGGGTGTGTGGTTATCTCTCCTACAATACCACATCCTTTTTGAGTATAGAAACCATGTGTTACTCATTCCTTGTACCATTCGCATCTAACTCAGGGTTCAATACATATTAGTGGATCAGAACTAAATCCTAAAAGATAATTAGCCTGACTTTTATGTGACTAGTTTTTCCTGCATTTTTAATGAAAAAACAACTTCAATTTACAGACATTCTAAATTATATACAAAAGGGCACTGGATTACAGAGAATCTACTATGTTACAGATCCTCTAAGTACTTTTTTACATATTGGCCTGATTAATACTCATGAGACCATTTGAAGTAAATAATATTATCTCAATTTTAAGGCTGAACAACGAGGCTTAGAAAGGTTAAGTGACTTAACCAGCATCACATTATTAAGCCACCTTTATTAATCCAAAAGACTAATCTTAAACACTAAATATGCTAGGCCCAGCAGCAGATCTAAAAGGCAATCCCATGGTGTGAACTCCATATGGAGTGTTTTAGAGAGTCTCTGGTGCCTTTGAAATTATGAAAATAAAATTCTACTGCTAGTTACCTCTAACAGACTGACCTACTGATTCAAGCTACAGCCACAAAGACTTGTCTTTAGTATAGGTAACCCTAATGCTACTCACACTTGGAAGTGTTATGACATTTGCAGTTCAAGCAGCCAAATACCCAGGATAAACAAGCATCATGTAGCATGTAGGTCATCACTCAAAGCTTGTCTATTTTTGTTTTTGCAAAATTACAGTCAGAAAAGCAAATACTGATGTGTAGAAATAGATACTGTAGTCAAGACTGTTAAATTCTGTTCACAAATAAAGTGAGAAAAAGATTAGTGAATGCTGTGTTTTCTTTTTGTTTGTTTGTTTGTTTATATATTTTAAAGATGTGGAATACAATTCAGGATTAGGTATACAAGTGGTCATCATACAAGTAAAGTTTGAATCTCCTTTTGGTCCCCGCTTTGCCAGGTTTGAGATCAGGTACCCTTACTGATGTTGTGTCCCCCCCCACCTCACCCCAGTAGTATCCTGCTACTGTCAATCCCTTTCTTATAGTATTATGGTAAATGCTCAGGGTTCGCTTATGAGTGAGAACATGTGGTACTCAGTTCTTTGTTTCTGTGCTGGATCACTGAGTATGATAAACTCTAAATCCATCCAAGTTGAATGCTGTGTTTTCTAAGATCATGCATGCGTGAGCACATATGTGGTCTACATCTACTTTTGTGAAATCCCTGGCTCCCAGTTTCTCTTCCTCAGAACATGACTCCATTGTCTTCAGAAGTAAGTGTTGTTATGAAAAAAAATCAGAGACCAACCTGATTTTTTCTCCATTTACATGTGATGGACTTTGCCTGACTGGGAGCACACTAAATTGCATGTCACTGAAGTTAAGGAACTTTACTTGGATATGACCTCGTGCTCATCAACATTTTCAACATTAAGTGCCATTTCATTATGTAGATACACTAACATTTTCTTTCCTGAAATCATTTCTCTGACTCTGTTTTCTGTCCATTTGTACCTTTTCCCCTTAAAAACAAAATCGTATGAACATTGGTTATCCTTTACGCATAGTTGTCATTTTACCCATAGTTATTTTTATATTATTGTTCTTTATGATTTTGTATATGTTTTTCAACCATTATGTATTTTTTATAATCCTGCTTTGAGTGATGTGAATTAATTTTCTTTTTTTATTTGGTTTTTATCTCTATAAAGGTTTATTTATTTTTTCTTTCCATTTGTTTTTGGGCTCTGCTAACTTGCTTTATCATCTCTTTTGTTGCTTTAAAAGTCACTTCTCTGAACACTCATATTCATCCTTAGAACTCTGTTTTGTTCATGGTGACTATAAGTTCTGTGAAACGAGAATTAGCATGAGATCTCCCTATGTTTCTATTCATTTTTGATATATGTATTTTGTATTCCTTTTGCTTATTTTTTCTCGTGTTTTACTGAATTGACTGATTGAAATGTTATATATGGGTCCCCAGTGGATTTAATTCTGATTGGTATTTGCTTTTGACTTTATCTTCTTTTTCCTTAAGAATAGAAGAGAAAAAATGTGGTAGAGGGTTCATAGTGAGTTCTGAGTGTTAGTCTCCAGTTAGCTTGCTTTCATAAATGATCTCACATCAAATCTATTATTTTCTTTATCCTCTGAGTCAATGTGTATCTCAAAAAAAGCTTTTCTTTATTTCATCTTCCCTAGAAGTGGTCCCTAGGTTAGAAGGTGTGATATATAACAGGTTTTGAAACTTAAATGCTTACAGACCAAGTAGATGATATAGATGGTAAAATGCACTAAGTGTAAAAGGCAAAAGGGAGCGGTGGGGTTTGTGGTGAACTGCCATGTGTATTTGATTCTAAAGGAACAGCAGCTTTTCAGTTTAACTGATTGTCATTAGGTTGTTATACGAGCCTACCATGATGAGAATTTCTTTTTTCAACAGAATCCAACAATATGTATTTTTTTAAAGTGAAGCTTCTCTATTTTAAAAATCGCCATGCAGTGCAAGCAAAACACATTTACAGGCTCTCATGTTTTAACCTCTAACATAGAAAAATATAAATGGCTCATTGACCTTGTCTTTTTAAGATGCCACTTGACTAACTTTGCTTCTGCAAATGGCCATGCCTTACCTCTTTTTGCTCTTCCAGAGGATCACTGGAATATCTTTGCGGGCTGAATCTTAATGTCTTCTGATGTAGCATGTGTAGGCTGGCCCTCTTTTCCTTAACAACGCACAGTAAAGAATACTCTCCATAATTTGTGGTGCGAGGTAGTGATCATTTCCTTGTGTCATTGAAAATGGCATATTTTCTGTATTATTATTTTATTTCATTTTCAGGAAATCCAAAAAGGACAATAAAGAAATACTGCCTTTTCATTGCCATTTTTATCCCAAACCCTCCCCTTTCCCAACTCCTCCTGATTGAAACCCTTTCCTATCTTTGTTTTGCAAAATTTTACTCTTGTGGTCAGGAAAAGCTGCATAATTTGCAGGGTTGAATGCAAATGAAAATTCTGGGTCACTTGCTCAAAAATTGTTATACGTGTCAGGATGGTAACAGCAGCTCAGGAAACCAAGCACAACTCTCTTCTGAGCACAGGACCCTGTGTGATCACACAGGCTGCACATCCTCAAAGATGGCTCTGCTGAAGATTCTCATCTGTTCTTTCTAATATATCTTTGAGAAGTATTCCCTAGCTGTTCTTTCTCCTTCTGTCCCAGGGATTTTCTAAGTTGTCCTTAACCCTCTTCTCTCTCTTTATGTACTTGCCCTGGCAAACTCATTCAAGCTTATTGCTTCAGCTCTCATTGAAACAGGCTTAAACCTGTATTATATTTATTTGTGAAATTTGCCCTGTCAAAATGTAAATGCCTTCATGGACTAAAACCATTCAAGGTCATCACCCCAACAATTATTCTCCTCTGTCTCTTGAATCAAAAATCCTCATCTGAGCCTCTTGGACCCCCATTCTCTTCCAGGTTTTATCAAATTCAGGGATCTGTTCCTCAACAGAGTCATCTATATAAGGGACAGCAAACTGAACTCTGTGGGTCAAATATGGCTCCATGTTTTTATGAGTAAAAAATTATTAGAATGCATCCTGCTGGGCTCAGTTGCTCAGCCTGTAATACCGCGTTTTGGGAGGCTGAAGTGAGTGGATTGCCTGAGCCTGAGGGTTTGAGATCTGCCTGGGCAACTTGGCAAGACCTCATCTCTACAATAAATAAAAAAAATTAGCCGAGCATGTTAGCGTGCACCTGTAGTTACAGCTACTTGGAAGGCTGAGGCGGAAGGATCGCCGGAGCCCAGCAGGTCGAGGCTGCTGTGGCTGGGAGCGTGCCACTGCACTCCAGTCTGGGCAACTGAGTGGGACTCCAACTCAAAAAAAAAGAATGCATCCATACTCATTCATTCGTTTGTATTTCATCAGTGGAGTTGAGCAGTGGCAGCAGAAGACTATATAGTCCATATAGCCTCGAATATTTACTATCTGACTTTTTACAAAGAAAAAAAATTACAACACCACTCTGCAACTTCACCCCATCCACCCCTTATCTATACTCACTGTCTCCAAATTCAAGTCAAATTCTCCTATCCCTTGAGGCTATTCAGGTCAGGCATTTCAAGCCCAATCACTTCATCAGAATTGACTGTCAACGCACCAATGATTGCTTTCTCAGTATCTTTTACGAGTTTCTCTTTATCTCCTCTATCACTGAATGTTCCCGCACTCAAACCCTCAAGTCTTAGAATCTCTTCTTGTTACTATATGACGAATATGACTACTCTGATGAAAACTCCAGTCCTTCAGCTTTATATTTGATTTATATGCTGATAATGCTTACATTTACACTCCAATCTAATCATTTTGCCTGAAATACAAACTCGTGCATCTTTGGTTCATTCAGCATGTCCACTGGCAATTAATGAACATCTCAAATTGGCATGGTCAAAGCTGAACTCCTGATCTTTTCCCACAAGTGTTTTCCCCAGTGTTAGCCCATCCCTGTTGATAGTAGCGCCATCTTTCCAGTTAAGCCAGACACATTGCACTCTACAGTTTTTGGATAGGGTCTTTTATGGGTTTTAATTACGTCAAATAATTACGGCTGTTAGTGTTGTTCAAATAATCTTTGGTTTTTTTGATGCTTTTCTCTGGTTTTATCAATTGCTGAGATGGAGTGTTAAAATCTCCAACTGTGATTGTGAAATTATTTGTTCCTTTTAGTCTTGTTAAACGTTGCTTTATATATTTTGAAGCTGTGTTACTAAGTGTATATAGATTCATGATTGTTGTATCTTTCTGATATATTGACCTTTTGGGCATTATAAAATGTCTCTCTTTTTCCTGATAATCTTCTTTATCCTAATATCTACCTTATCTGGTAATAAAATAGCCATTTCAGGCATCTTATACTTATTATTTGCATACTATATCTTTTCCAACCAATTATTTTTAATCCATCTATATCATCTGTATCATTAAAATGAATGTCTTGAAGACAGCATGTGTTCAGGTCTTTTTTTTTAAATTCAGTATAATAATTCCTACTTTTAAATTGGAGTGCTTAGCCTATTTACATTTAATGTGATTACTGATATAGTTGAATTTGAATCTAGCCTTTTACTTTGTGTGTGTGTGTTTGTCCTGAAGGAGATCATAACAGTTCACCTCAAAATATGCCACTTCAGTTATGATTATTTTGAACTGAAGGCAATTGGGAGTCAACAGATGCAAAAAGAAATCTTGGAACTTTTCTTATCTGACCGAAAGCAGAAATTTCTAAAAAATGAGAACTGACATAAATACCCTCTCCAGGGGAGTTTTATGGCTCTAAAGAAGGAGGAAAGACCACTTATACCTTTATATACAAATATTATTACAAACTTTTTTATCGATTTGTCCTCCTAAAAACTCATTTGTTTTTTCTAAACAACTCTATTTGTTTTTTCTACAGAAGTCTTTTCTTCCTTCTTCCTTTTCCCTACTAAGTTAGGTATAAATAAAGCCTTTAACTCAACTATTTAATGAGCCACCTTCTTTGTTGACTCCATATGCATATGAAATAAACATCTTCCTCATATTATTCTGTCTTTTGTCAGTTTAATTCACAGTTTCCAGTCACTGAATTTAAGAGAACAGAGGAAAAGTTTTTCCTCCTTCTGTACAATTTGAGATTAACTGAAGTTTTTTAGAATTCCATTTAAAATTATATTGGAATTTCATCTGTATTTTATTGTATTAGTTTCTAGCAGTTATTCTAGGAAGTACAATATATGACCTTAAATTTTTAGTCTTCTTAGAGTTAATATAGCACGATATCACCTAAAATGTAAACAAGTTGCAGTCACATAAGTTCATTTATCTTCTCTCTTCATCCTTCATGTCACAGTCATAGTATGTCATAAGTATGCTGTGAATGCCACACTAGAGCAATATAATTTTTCCTTCAAAACATCGTATGTATTTTAAGGAAATTAAAAGAAAAATATAGCATTTTATACTTACTCATGTGTTTTCATTTTTATTCTTCTTCCTTTCTGAAGATGCAAATTTCTGTCTGTTATTGTTTCTCCTCAGTCTAAGAGTATTATTTTTTAAAACTTTCTGTTAGCATAGATCTGCTAGTGTCAACTTCTTTTTGTTTTCTTTTATCCGAAAATGTCTTTATTCTTATATAATGTTATGTAGGACACAGAATTCCAGGTTGTCAATTTCATTTTCTTTTTGCACTTTAAAGATCTTTCTACACTCCTGTGGCTTTCATTGTTTCAAATAAAAAATAAGTAATAATTAAAACTATTATTGTCTTCTAAGAAACATGTCTTTATTTGCTATAGCCACTATCAAGATTTTTTTCTTTACCTCTGGTTTTCAGAAGTTTGATTGTAATGCATCTAAGCAAGGGCTTATCTGTATGTTTTCGTTTTGGAGTTTTCTGAGCTTCTTGAATGTGTAAATTTATGTCTTTTGTCAAGAAGAAATACTGGGTATTATGTATGTAAATATTTTGCTGCCACATTCTCATTCTCTTCCCTTTCTGGGACTCCAATGACAGGTGCATTAGACTAGTATTTATATTGTAATAAGCTCCAGAGCCTCTGTATATTTCTTCACAATCTTTTTTTTCTCTCTGGCCTTCAGATTAGATCATTTCTAGTACATCTTTCTTCAAGCTGGCTGTATCTGTCATTTCCACCTGGCTGATGTAGTGATTTATTTTATTTTAAATATTTTGTTTTTCAGTTCTAGAATTTTCTTTTTATATAGTAGTTCCTATTTCTCTACTGAGATGTCCCATATTTTCATTTATTGTGAGTGTATTTTCCTTTACATTTAAAATATATCTATAATAGTCACTTTAAAATGTGTGTCTGTTACTTCTAACATTGATACAAAGACCCACTAATTTCCGTCCATATTGCCACAGCCCCTAGAGAAGGGTAAGTCAAGGGCTCAAGTGTCCCTGCACATTTCTGAGCACATTACTGAGAGTCCCCTTTTCTGTGCATTCCCAGTAAGTAGCTTCAGGAGATCCTTGACTTCCCTGCAGACTGCACCCAAAGATGTAAGTCCCTATTAACTCCCTTTCTTAATGGTCATCGGTTTGAACAACATAGTATCAATGTAATAGTAAGTCTTGTGATTTATATAACTTTTGCAATGCATGATGTCTTAGCCTTGTAAACTTCCTTTACTCTGTCACTATCTACATGTAAAATGCGGCTGTAACTTAAGCTCTGTACAACGCTATGCTGATCATGTGGCTAATGTATAGGTACCAACAAATCTGGACTATAAAAGTGAACTGCAAGGACTGAATGGGGAGCAGAACCATTTTAGAAAGACCTTGAGTCCAGTTCTGCTCCCTGGGTTTGAATTCAGAAATAAGCTTCTTTCTATCAGTTCCCTGTACCTTTGATTTATCAGTATCAAGGGAGAGCATCAAGGGAGAGAGTATTACTTGGACCATGACAATATCTTCATAATTTTGGGATTGATTTCCAATGACTACCTGTTTCTTAAACAGGAGGCATATTTTCTTGTTTCTTTGTATAATCCATAACTTTCTATTGCATCCTGGACATCAAAAATGATACATTGAAGAGACTCTGCATTCTACTTTCCCTTGAAGAATGCCTTATGTATTTGTCATAGCAGACAGCTGACGTGGCTGAACTTAGCTCCACATTCTGATGTCAAGTTTAGTTCTTTTAGCCATCGGTGAGCTTCTTGGAATCTGCTCTGTGCATGCATAGCTCAGGGAGTCAGTCAAAGATTCCGGCAGTGTTTATATTCAGAATGTGGAGCCCTCTTGATGTGAATCACCTCTTTCTGAGATTACCCTTCTCACTTTACAGCTGTTAAGGTCTCCCAAAACCTGTCCTGTAGCTCTTTAAGCTAAGAAGGCTATGTGACTACCACCATACGGGTCTTACCTGCCCTTGCTTGTTTCAGACTGGGGTCTGGTCCCATATTAAAAGTCACCAAAGACAGAAAATTTACTCAGTGTCCTTGTCTTCTTTCAAATGTCTTTGCCTTAATGTTCAGGTAACAGCTTTTTATATTTCCTTCAGTATTTATAATTGGTATTCACTTGAAAGTTCGTAGTATAGTATATGTTGCCAGAGGCAGAACTTCTCATGCCAAACATGCTAGAATTTTCTGTAACTCACCTCCAGAGTCTTACATCTTCCCGTGATGCCCACCCTTACCTAAGACGCAGCCATCTCTCACTTGAATTAATGTGGTACTCCCAGGTGGTATCCCAAACGCCTGTTTGAATTCTTTCTTTCCTGGTGGTCTCTTCTTCTGCCACTCCCCCCACCCTCACTCTGCTCCAGCCAGCTACAATGAGCACAGTACTCGACCCTGAACACCCCTGGCACACTGTCCCTTGGAGCCTTTGCATCTTATCTTTCTTCCTGATGAAGTATTTGCACCCAAAACATTTGCTTGACTCGCTCCCTCATCTCCTTTATATAAATGTTTAACCTAGTTAGGCCTTCTCTGATCTTCCCATTTTAATCCCATCCCTTTAGTTCCATACTCTCCACTTTCTTTGCTTAATTTTATTTTTCTCCATAGTAATTATCATTTGTCCTATTTATTTGTTGATGTCTTGTATCTTTCAGTAACATATAAGCATGTATTTGTCTGTTTTATTCATCAAGGTATGCCAAGTGTCTAAAACAGTGTCTGATGCAAAGGAGAAGCTCATAGACTGTTTTGAATAGATTAGGTAAGTGGAGAGGCTCTCTCTTAACGACTTTGACATGGGTCTTCAGCTTCTGGAGCACATCATATTTAATTTAAAAATATTCTCAGGTTTGAGTGTAAATAAATGAATGAGTAATCCAATGATCCTTTCTGGCCACAAATTCTACAATTTTTATAATTATATTAATGCACTAACACAACTTTCTTCCTAAATAAGCTTAGTGCCCTCTTGTTTGTACAATCATTCCCACACCAGATTTGCCATTCTCTGAAGTGCATGTATAAGTCAGACCTCATGCATTTTGCCACAAACCTTGGCTTGGAGTTTCAATAATTCTCTGATGATACTAACTGTACCTTATTGGAAGTGAAATTTTACACACACCAAAATGACTGCAACTCTAGCAGACTCTGCTTAAGCAATGTGTTAACAACTATTGTTCAATAAAAGCAAGGATGTATGCTTCTGTGTGGTAAAAAGTAACCCGAATTTGGAGTCAGATTTCTCTGAGTTGAAATCCCGACTCAGTTCAACTCAAGATAGGGTGCATGTCCTTGGGCTTCCCACTGAGCATATTTCTCATCTGTAAAATGTAGATAACATACCCCTACCTAATACATTTATTGCAATTGCATAAAATAATGAGCATAATGTGCCTAATACATAGCTGACTTACAAAAATGTTCTTTCATTTTTATCATTACTTTCTGTTATTCTTATGTGTTTATTGGCTTCATTTCTGTTGTTGGAAGTATAAACTCTTTTTATTGTTAGCATTAAAAACTAAATCCAAAGCCCTTATCAGGTTAAGAAAAATCATCCACAGAGAGCTTAAAGACAGCCTGAACTGGAGAGTCATTACTAGTGACTTCAGCAGACACTCCACTCTTGCAGGGATCTAACTTTGAACAGTCTCAGAGGTGTCAAAAAAGAAATGTTGGCAAGTAATTTGCTTTGACTCAATATTCTACTGAAATTTCTAAAGGTTAATCAGCTTTTATTTATGTATGTATTTTTTTTTAGAAACATGAAAGGAATCATAATTATTTTTAGACAGGTAAAAAGACATCAAGTAGTGTATCAAGCCCTCTCTAATAACTGGCTTTGCCCCCAGGAAAAGGGTTTCTAGGTAGCTAGACACTGTAAACATTTGCTGAATAAATTAAGGAATAAATATATGTATGAATTAATTAGCTAATATTGTTTCTGAGGCTGATGTGTTTCCCTGTGGTTTTGGTCTTTCAACAACCACTTAGCAGGGAAAGGAGAGATGGAAAGGCAGCTCATTGAGCTGTGCAGGGCGTGATGAGTTTCCTAGATTGGCTACCTGTTGCCATAGTGCCTTGGGTATGGCCGCAATAGCTGTAGACTAATGTCAAGATTTCCCTCCATTTTTGTAGTGCAGTTTAAACCCCCTTAATCTAAAAAAACAAATAAACAGAAAACTACTCTTTTTTCTTCTTATCATTCTCACATATATTCCCTTGTTCATTTTCATTGAAAACAGATCTGCTATAATTAGTGAGATCATATTAATGTATATGAAAAGGAAGAAACCCAGAATCCATCTCGTTTATGAAAACTGTGTGTTTCATTTCCCTTTCTTTGTGCTTAGCACAATACTACTTGGCTTTAAAATATCTCTTTCAAAAATTAAAACAAGTCACATGGAAATTTCTTCACTGAACTCTATCCAGTGTTGACTTAAGATAGTGAATTGAAATTTCATTCCTTAAGATTTGAAGTCTTCCTCCTAAGCACTTTGATTCATATGATTTCAGAAACTGCCCTTAATAGAGTCAATACTAAAGCAACCTTATGAAATCTGCAATATTTTTTACTATAATTTTGACTAAAATTCCCTTATATTGTGCTTCTTCTAAAGGACTTAGTTACTACAGGTCCAAGAGAACTCACTAACTGGTAGGCCTACTGTTAAGACACTTTTCAACACTTTTCAAAGAAGAGCAATCATATCAATTTGACTTTTTTTTTCTTAGTTCATGGTGCTAACTTCCAATCTTTATCACACATACGTATTTCTTCACTTATAAATTATTGGCAACAATAGTGCCCATTATAGCTGTACTAGGAAGAAATAAGTTAATATATGCAAAGCGATTGGAAACATTAGCGATTACAATTATGTTTATCATTGTTAAGCCAAATAAAGTTATTTTCATATATTTTCCTATTCCACAAAGAAAAAAGCAAATCATTGTCATTTCTGCTCCACAGCCCCCAATCCCAACCATGACCACACTGCTTTCTCTGAGCTTTATAATTTTTTTACTGGTGAAAGTTAGCTGCTTGTTAACAGCTTCAGACAAACAAGAGGAGGAAGGGGGGATACAAGTGGAAGAATTATGAATAATATAACAAAAAACTAATGTATTAATATTATATTGTAAACTCTCAGATGACAGGGACTATATTTGAGACCATATATTTATTATTCGCAGTCCTTAAGCATTGCTTTGGGTATGATCAGTTTTCAAACAAATCTGAATGAAAACAATGAATGAATAAATAAGATAACAAACACATGAATGAACTTGCCAAATGCTCTTAAAGTCTTGTAAAATGTTTTAAGAGTTAGAAATTATGGTAAAGAAGACTTGGCAATTATCCATAAATTGAATTTATGCAGGTTTGCCTGCCTTTCAGAAGCCATAATATTTATCAAAAATTGTTGCATTTATATCTCGGATTCATCGAAATAAAGCCATAGAAGAAGGGAGGCTGGAGTATGCAGAATATAGAAACTTCTCTGGCAAATTCTATGACAGATTATGATTGGAGTCTTGAAAGTAGTCCTATGCTTTTTCAATTTTAAACTTCAGAACCTTTGAAATAAAACTCTTTTTATTAAATAAAAGACATGCCAACTTAGTATTTTTTAGATGGAGTGAGTTTTTCGCATCAACATGTCTACCTTCTCATAGACATTGTCATCTCCATACTTATACAAGACAGAAGGAGATAGAGACATGTGGAGGTGCTGGCCCTGGGAGCATAGACTGCAGGATGAAATGGCCCACTCTGGAGAACTGTCTACTTTACTCAGTGGTAGAAAATGGAAAATAAACCTGTTTGTCGTTTGGAAGCAAAATAGGTTCTTGATTGATTCTAGAATAAAATGTAAGTTTTGTGCAAGAGAGATTAAACTTTAGAAATCCTTGGTCTTTCCCACTTTCAATTTTGGTATGGGTTCCCAGATCATCTCCCCCACAGCCCTGCAGCCCCCAGCTCCCTACACAGACGTTCCATTTTTCTCTAAACATTGTTCAAGAGCAGCATTTCTCAGCCAGGCTTGGTGGTGCATGCCTGTAGTCCCAGAGACAAGGAAGGCTGAAGTAGAAGGATCAATTGAACCTGGAGTTCCAGGCTGCAGTGAGCTATGAGCGTGCCAGTTTGGATGACAGAGCAAGACACAGTCTCTAATAATAATTTTTAAAAAGCAGCACTTCTCAAACTTTTTGTGACCAGGGTCCACTTAGCTAAAAGGAAAACAAAAGAAAATATGGCCCACTTCATTGACCCTACCCTCAACAAAACTTTGTGATGGGAAGAATCGGAAAGGAGCAAAATACGCAGGAACAAAGCCATCATGAAAAGTCTCACCTAGAAGCGATGCTGCAAATAAATCAAATAACACAAAACGAAGGGCAATTGAAAACAATAACTGGCTTAAAACAGTCAATATAATACGATCAGAGAAGATGACCTGAGTGTGCATTAGAAGTTCCAGCCAAATAGAGAATGGTATTATGGACATTGGAGACTCGGAAGGTGGAGGGTAGAGGGGGAGGGTGAAAGGTCACCTGTCAGGTACAATGTGCGCTAGTGGCGGTGGTGGGTACACTTAAAGCCCAGACTTATTCACCACGGTACAATGCAACTATGTAACCAAAAACTATTTGCATCCCCTGAGCTTTTGAAATAATTTTTTTTTTTTTTAAATCCCGCGCCTTTGGGTGGCTGAGGTGAGTGGATTGCCTGAGCCCGCGGGTTCGAGACCCGCCTGGGCAACTTGGCGAGACCTCACCTCTACAATAAATTTAAAAAATCAGCCGGGCGTGGTAGCGTGCGCCTGTAGTTCCAGCTTCTCGGAAGGCTGAGGCGGAAGGATCACCGGAGCCCAGCAGGTCGAGGCTGCGGTGGCCGGGAGCGGCCACTGCACTCCAGTCTGGGCGACAGTGAGACTCCAACTCAAAAAAATAACAAACAAAAAAAAAGAAGTTCTAGCCAAGCATTGCTTAGCCGTGGGATTTCTTAGTAAAATATTAAATTTGGATTTTCAAATTTTAGAGGCCTGATGATTTTAATGTGTGAATACCAAATTATTTTAATTCTTTTTTTTAATTTAATTTTATTTTATTATGTTATTGTGGGGTACAGTTAGGGGTTAGGCATACAAAAATATTTCATTCAGGTACCCTTGTTGATAAGAGGTGTCTCTCCATCCCCAGAAGACTACACACTACTAGGTAAGACTTGTTTGAACATAAAAATAAAGTTCTGTGGAATTCCTAAGTCTTTTGCACTCCAAAAAAAATAAATAAATAAAATGAGAAACAGACATTCTGAACTGTCTTGGAATTCATACTATGCGGAGAGGACACTTCAACCCCAAGTTACTTTAGTCACTGGTACTATGCATTTTGGTGCCACCTGCTGGCAAGAGGTGACATGACATGACAGAAGTTTATGACAAAGCACTTAGTTATTGAGCACTATCTAGGTCAAGCACTGTGCCAGGCACGAAAGTTATAATGGCAAGCAAAAGAAACGACGCCTTTTGCTATCAGATAAGGCAACCATTCATCGAATAATCACAAGAGAAGGATCAAGAGAAAAAGGTCCTAGTGGGAGGGATCAGAGAGTGCTGAGACTGAAGGTAGGGTCTGAGTTCACAAGGTGAGGAGAGAAAATAGATGGAGGTGAAGGGTATATGCCGGGCGTGGAACTTGTCAGTAAGGAGTCTGGCTCACTGGAAGAATAGAGGGAGGACATGGTAACTGGGACCCAGAAAGTTGAAGAAAAGGGAAGATGTTAGGAGTAAGACATGAAGCTAAAGAGTTGATAATAGCTAATGCCTGTATAGCATTACTATGCATCCAGAAGGTTTGTTATGTGTTTGCAAATATTAACCCTTCCAATTCCTCTTTAAAAAATCCATAAGGTAGAGACCATTATTAACCTCACTGTATGAATGAGGAAACTGAGGCGTAGAGGAGAAGTTAAGTAGCTTCTGAAGATGGTCCAGCCCGTGAGCAGTAGACGCAGAAATGGAGCCCTGAAGATCTTGTCCTTAGTTTCCTGCTCTGAACTTCACGAAGCTGCCTCCAGACAGCGGATCACCAGAACTCTGTGGAGCACATTATCTTTTCAACATCAGGCAGTCACTGATATTTCCTGAGGAAACTGTGATATGACTAGCCTCATGCTTTGAAGAGATCATCCTGCCCACGTGTGGGGAATAGATGGGAGTGGGGTCCAGCAGGGCAGTGGTCAAGGCTGGTGAAGAAACTAATGAACGTCAAGTGAGAGCAGGGCAGTACTCCCAGTGTGAATGAGCTGGTGACTGTGAAGGAGCGAGGTAAATAAATTTGGAATATGCCTAGAAACTACAATGAACAAAAGCTGGTGGTTGATTGACTATTTGAATGAGGTGGTAGAAGACCAGGAGAATTCGAGGATGACTTTTGAGTTTTGGAGTTTCACTCTGTCACCCAGGCTGGAGTGCAGGGGCACGCTCACTGCCGCCACAACCTCGACCTGCTGGACTCAGGCGATCCTCCTTCCTCAGTCTTCCAAGTAGCTGGAACCATGGGCGTGTGCCACCACACCTGGCTAAATTTTGGATTTATTGTAGAGACGAGGTCTTGCCAAGTTGTCCAGGCTATTCTCGAATCCCTGGGCTCAGGCAGTCCTCTCGCCTTTGCTTCCCAAAGTGCTGGGATTACAGGCATGAGCCACTGTGCTTGGCCCAGGATCATTGTTTACTATTAAAAAAAAAAAAGGCCCTGTCTTCAAGTGCTTCATTACAACTCCCCAACTTTGAGAACATTTACAAAATGAAAACAAAATGCTTTTTCCTTAGAATATAAGATATTATGGCTAGCTAGTTACTGCTACATTTTAATGGAAAGAGAGGCGATCCATCAAATGTCCTTTGAAAACTGATCTCGGCCGGGCTCTGTGGCTCAGCCTGTAATCACAGCACTTTGGGAGGCCGAGGAGAGTGGATTGGCTGACCCCGCGGGTTCAAGACTAGGCCGGGCAACTTGGTGAGACTTCGTCTCTACAATAAATCAAAAATTAGCCTGGTAGCGTGTGTCTGTAGTTCCGGCTACTCGGAAGCCTGAGACAGAAGGATTGCTGGAGCCCAGAAAGTAGACGCTGGGGTGGCCGTGAGCGTGCATGCCACTGCACTCCAGCCTGGGCGAAGGAGTGAGACTTCGATTCAAAAAAAAAAAGAAAGAAAGGAAACTGAGCTCTTCTCCAACGTGCTAGTGCTTGTTGTCATGCCTCTATCTCATTCTTTCTACTGGAGCCCTCTACTGTTTAAATGTTAGAAGAAGCAATAAAGCAGAAAGAAATGACTCAAGGCAAACATGTAGATTAAGTCCAACCTAACACTAACACAAAACTTTCTTGGAGGGCACCGTACTGTCTTTCTTGCTAGAATGACTTGAAAGAATGAGGAGTCTTTTTTTTTTTTTTTTTGAGTTGGAGTCTCACTCTGTCACCCAGACTGGAGTGCAGTGGCCGCTCCCGGCCACCGCAGCCTTGACCTGCTGGACTCCGGCGATCCTTCTGCCTCCGCCTTCCAAGTAGCTGGAACTACAGGTGCGCGCTACCATGCCCGGCTAATTTTTGATTATTGTAGAGATGAGGTCTCGCCAAGTTGTCCAGGTGGGTCTCGAACCCGCGGGCTCAGGCAATCCACTCACCTTAGCCTCCCAAAGCGCGGGATTACAGGCTGAGCCACCAAGCCCGGCTAGAATGCAAAGTCTTTAGTCCAACCAGACAGCAAAGGTATAATGGGAAAAGTCAGTAGATATGTAATATGTTGAATGTAATTATTTCAAACAACAACAAGATAATAACTATACAAGGAATTAGACATTCACACAGTGGAATACTGTGGAGTAATAAAAGACAAAATGCATGTATACCACATGATTTTAAAGAAAAATATGTACTAAATGGACAAGATAGATGACTAGGTAAAAATAGTAGTTGGCAGCATAGCATATCCAATTATAATTCCATTTAGAATGTAGGCATATACGCATGGAAGAGAGTCTAGGGCACATGTTTCAAAATGGTATCCTTGGTCATGTCCGGACAGAAGAATGGTGATTTTTTTCTTTTCTTACTTTTGCTTGTACATACTGTATATAAAGATCAGGCATTGATTTTAATCAAGGGAAAATGTAATTGTCTTTGGAAACTGTAAGAATAAGGTACTCTTTGATAGGTAATTCTCTAGCATGGCTTTACAGAGCCCTAATCTGTTCATGTTCAATTTCTTGAATTTAGCTACAATGTTCTTGTTCTCAAGGTTGTTGAAAATATTGTTATCAAAATTAATGATGTGGCCAAATAAACTGACAAATTAAAGATTCAAAAAAAATTTTAACAACAAGGAATTGGGAGCCGAGAAAAACAAGTCAAAAGTTAAATAAAATAAAAATAAAGTTTTATATTTAGGATAAAAACAAAATTGCACAAAAAATATGAGAGAAACATGACTTCTAAAAAAAGATATGGAAATTTTAGTTGACCTTAGCTTCAATGTATGGCAAGAATGTGAAAAGACAGAGACTGTTAATTTGCAATTTTTAAGTATTCTTTCTGGATCAATGGAGGTAAGAATCTAAAGAGGTTTCACAGTTCCCAGCACTCTATTTTAAGGACTTTGACAAACTAGAAAAAAATGACCCAGGTAATGAAGAGCCTAAATGCATGCCTAATGAGATCCTTAGCTTGAGGGGAAAGGACCTATGGAAGACGTGATACATTCTTCAAATATTGAAAACTTTGAGATGTAAAAAGAGTGAATTTCTCCCGTATAAAGAACAGGATAAAGGCAAGCGAATGGATGCTACTGTAGGTGGAAATGACAATAAAAGCTTCCTAGAAGCAGGAAGCTTATACAAAAATACACTGGTTTAGTGATGGTCTGGTGATGGTTATTCCTGTGGCCAGCATCCTGCATGCTGTAAAAGCTCAAACATAAGTGGAGAAACATGGACTTCTCAGCAACTTGGATGGATTTAGAGTCTGTAATACTGAGTGATCTATCACAGAAACAAAGAACTGAATACCACATGTTCTTACTCATAAGTGGACCCTGAACATTTACCATTATACTTTCAGAAAGGGTTGGCAGTACCTGGAAACTGCCGGGGGGTGGGTGCACATAACATGAAAAAGGGTACCTGATCTCAAACCAGGCAAAGTGGGGACCAAAGGTAGGCCCAAACTTTACCTGTACAATGGCCACTTGCATGCCTAATCCTGAATTGTACTCCACATCTTTAAAACAAAAATAAATAATAAATAAATAAACATAAGAGTAACAAAAAAAAGAATAAAGAAACACGACTCCCACTGTTGTGTTCTTGTCTCAGAGCACACGGTACCTATGATATTAAGTTACCCATCAATGTCCTCTGGCTTCAAATGGAATAAAGAAAACTATGCAGAAAAAAATGGGAATGGGAGATAACCTGATTGTTAAACCAAAGAGAGTTAAGGAAAAGGCAAGCATTAACAGACAGAAGAGAATGGGGGGAAAAAAGGGAAATTTTTATTATTTTTTACTTTCTATTGTCACTCTCTCCTGTGCCTTTTTAAACGTACACTCTTGTTTTTATTTTTTTAACTACCATCTTTTCCCTCTTAAAAAATGGACACAGTCTTGCTTAGTGAATTCCAGGACACAGGATTCTAAGCAGAAAAGTTTACAACCACAATAACCACAAAGTTTGTATAGTAATAAACATTCTAAGGTATTGCACAAAGTGAGAACAAAACAAAGTCAAAGTGCAGTTTAGATATCGTGATGGAAAATGAATTTATAATGAGTCATTAAAGAGAGCTGGGGACACATCTTGTCAAGATTACCTCACTAAGTCCACACTTCTCTCTCTTACACAAAGGCTTCTAGGCCTTTCCCAACCATAAAAAAATAATGACATAAAAAAATAGGTGCATGCCTGATGGGTCAGACCTAGGACACAGCTTCTAATGTTTCCTCCTCTCTCTTTTTTTCTTAGGAACTGTGTTATTTTTAAAAAGTGTTCCCAAGCAGACAAAGCCTGGGGTTGTCTGTATAAGCTAGAGTTACCTGTTCTGGTGAACCGGAGGATTGTAGCCATGGTTTGCTAATTTAAACCTAATTAAATATAATGAGCCGATAGAAACAAGGAGCTGCAACTGGAGATAAGAAGGAATAGGACTGCTGTATTATAGGCATAGATGTATCTTAGCTGTTTAAAGGGTAGAAATAATTGTTGGTTCCTGAGAAGCAAGTGATCAGTTGGTCAGTGGATTCCTTCCTGATGATGGAATAATAATAGATGGAATGTGCAGTGCTGGGTTAAGGGAAAAATGGTCTTACCTCAGATGGATCTGATGGTTTTGAAGGGAAGGGGGAGGGAGTCACATCTTATCATTTTCATTTGGAAACATCATTTTTGATATTATCTTGTGTTTAGAAGAGGAAAGCAATTTATGCAAAATATTAGATCTTCCAAGTCATATATTCCTTGGTCATATGAATAAACAACTATCCTTCTTCATAGCCTTGGCCTGTGTTAGTTGTGACATGCATAAAATTACTAAACTTTTCTATACAATACAGCACTGCTAATCTGTTGAGGTTGTTCTTCTGCAAAGAGAAAAAATAATGATTGTTTTATAGGGAAACAAGCATAAGTAAGTAAGAAATGACTCTGGTGTAAAGTAGTTTAACTTGTAGAGTAAAAAAGAGTATAAATCCCAACAATTATATAAGAGCTTGCAATCGTATCATCATGTGATGTGTTTTCACATTTGGTGATGTTCTCCATCACTCACCTGTGGCAACTACACCTGTAATATGTGTTGAAGTATCTTCCCAGCACATGTTTTATTTATTTCTATAGAATGTAATGGAGGTAAAAATTAGATGCTCCTCAGAATTTTGCAATAACCTTACTTGCCAAGGGTCAAAGTAGACTCAATACCTTATAAGACAGAGAAGAAAAGTACTTAAATAACCTTTAAAAAAATGGCTTGCAGGTTGTCAAAAGCCGACTGACACCTGACTTTATAAGTGAACATAACAAAATGAAGACCGTGACATTCCAAGAGAAGCCACTGTATTAAGGCAGGGTTCAGTACTAGAAATTGACATCGCTACCAACATTCTTTCATTCCAAAATATCCCATTATAGTGATGACGCAGGAGTCCAAAAGCTGCCACCAGCACAACTAGGTCTCAAAGAGAGAGGCTGGAGGCTGGGACACTGCTGCTAGCAGAAAACAGTCACAGGCACCAGAAAATGAAAATGGCCTCAGCCTCTCGTTTCTCCCAAAGATTGCACCAACGTAACACACAGAGAGTCTACTTCACCTACAGAACCCTAGAAATGCCCACTAGAAGGAGGTGAGAATGGGTGCTCAGCTCTAATCTGTGCTATCTGCGAAGGTCATCAAGTGCCCTTCAAGGAGCCAGCGTGACTTACTTTCTCATCATAGAGATGGATGCATGAAATCATCTCAGCCTGAATTTTTTTTTTTTTACTTTATTTTATTGTAAAGATGTGGGATACAAGTCAGGATTAGGTACCTAAGTTGTCTGTGTGCAGGTGAAGTTTGGGTCTCCCACTGGTCCTCCCTTTCCCTGGTTTAGGGTCAGGTACCCTTAGTGATATTACGTGCCCCCCACCCACTCCAGCAATATTCCTCTGCTGCCCATGTTCAGGATTCACTTGTGAGTGAGAACTCATGATGTTCGGTCCGGCTTTCTATTTCTGTGATAGATTACTGAGTATGATGGACTCTAAATCCATCCAAGTTGCTGCAAAGTTCATAATCAGTCTGATTTTTAAAAACTTTTATATCAGAGAACAATCTCTCTCTGGTTGGATCCCATGTTTACCAGACAACCTTCTGATTATAAATATGCTTCCCGTGTCTCTTGCCTACTGGGGCAGAATGCACTGGCCAAAGAATCTTAGTTTTGGGGGGACATATTTCACATGTTAATTGCTGTATTTTCTCAGTGTAGAAATGCTGACTATAGTATGTACCACTTATTCTAAAACAACCTTAAAGAAAAAGAAGCACCACCTTATTAAATGAATGTCTCCACTGTAAAAAAAAAAAAATTGTCATTTCAATAATGTTGGATTGTTTAAATAAATTGCAATGTAACATTAGGAAATGCAGTGAAATTTGCATCCTTAATTTACAACTTACATTGTAAACTTAATTAAATCGATTCTGAGAATTGGATCCATTTCTATATGCTTATGCACTCTGGCATTCTGATATCTAAGACAATATAGCTGAAGGCCAAACTCTGGACTGTGGTACTTTGACCAGGAAATTTATCCTGTTCAGATCCCCTTGGTGGCCAGCCTACCCTGAAAAGATAATATCTCTTCTGGCCTTTTGTCCATATCACCTGGTCCATGGAGAACTGTAACACTGTTATGTCAATGTCCAATTATACAACGAAATTTAGTAGGGCAAAAACACAGATCAAATTCAGATTCTTCCTACCTTAGGTAATCAGAAATAGCACAGTCTTGGAGGCAGTAGTTTCCCTGCCTATGAGGCAGCATTATTCTTATCTTTGCTACTTTGCTGTTTCACATGTACCTGGAATAATGAATACCAGTGGTACCTAAGATACCATTTTATAAAAACTGACCAAATAAGGTAAACAATCAGAACTTTGTGACCTAATTATGTAGGACAGCTACCCACCACTGTCATCTTTCATTATTTGCCAAATTAATTGCAAGTTTGAGAGGTCATATAAAAACAAAATATCAAGTGAGTAGCTTATACCCAGGCTTAAAAATCTAGGAAATATGACAGAGATGGCTTCAAAAACACTATAAGTGCATGTTTACATATTATCTTCAATAAATGGGAAGCTATGGGTGCTATTCCTGGCTTTGCTACTTTCTATTCCTATGTCTTTTGGCGAGTTATTAATGTCACCTAATCTGTTTATTCACTATAAAATGGAGAAAGGATTGTCTACCTCACAGGGCTATTGGAAAGATGAAAATGAAGTAACATAGGTAGAATGCTTAGTACAGAGCTTGGCAATAAGATATACTTCATATAGAGTAGTTACTGTTACAATTATTCATAAACACATAATTGTTTGGGAAAGAAAATGATACATAGCACAGCATGAATAAATGTTGGAATATTATTCCATGGAAGAGAACATGCATCCATGAACTTGAGTGGAGTCTACATGGGCATGGCTGTGAGTTTAATCAAGAATGCTTTCAAGTGGCGCAGACGGCTTTGTATGTGGGTAGGAGGAAGATTTTCAGACATGCAGGGCAGATGAGCAGCAGCAAACATTTTTTGTTAGGGACTTTGAAGTGAGCTATCTCCAGCACTGTCAATAAGGATCACATCTACCATGAATCAGCTATCAGAAGACCCATGTTGCCCTCATCCTATTTAGACCTGTCCTGCAAAGACCAGGGAATTTCTACTGGTATTTGCATTTGGTTTACAGTCACAAACCGGGTTTAAGTGTAAATACCATTTACCTGGAAAAATTTATCCATCTTACTCATATATCTTGCATGTTTTTTCCTCTAATCCTGACATAATTTGGAAAAGCAGCATTCTGGTAGGTATTAGTTTTCAAATATAAATTCATAATAGGGTTCACAAATCTTTGCAAATGAGTCAGATAAAAGGAGATGGAGAAAAAAAACACAATCACAATGGAATAAAAACTGCAAAACAACCAGGGTCAGGAGTCCATAGAGACTTGGATAAAAGAAGACAAATCTCTGAAGTTTATCCATTCTCCTCAGCCTTCTGTTGTGTGCTGTTTGCTTCTGGTACTTTGGTTAGTTTCAGGTAGGAGAAAGTGCTGAGTCAGCCCTGAGCACAAAGGAAGTCATTTCTTCTCTGATGAGTCAGGTCTAGAAAGTGTCTTCATGGCCTTCAAGCCTGTAAGAACTTTTCCACATCACTTCTTCCCTCTTTCATGTCTGGCAACAGCTATTGGTGTCATTGGAATGATTTCTAATTCTACATTTTTAGGTCTGACACTCAGCTGAGCTTCAGTTTTGCATATTCAACTACCTGCAAAAATCTACAACTGGCAGTTCTCTCAGCACCTCAACCCAACAAGAGCAAAACCAAACTAACCATCTAACATCCTTAGTCTTCCTCCACTAAGCATAATTTTTTGTTATTTTATTCTCCTAATTTTAGCATTCCTTTCCTAAGCCCCTCCATTCCTTCATGCACACAGGTTAAACCTTCCCAATCGTCTTTGACTCTTCTAGTTTTCTACTTCTTATCACCTACCATGTCTTTGCCCTCCATATCTACCAAATTCACCTTTATCTCTTTCCATTGATGATATCCTAGCTTAAACTCTTGTTTAAGCTTCTTACAGCTTTCTAACTTTTGTAATTGACTCATAACTGGTTTCCTTTCCTCTTGTCTCTTCTTAATGCAATCCATCCTCACTCCACTGTCAAATCAATCTTTACATTATATAAAACCCTAATTATGCCTTAAAATGTTCACATTATTCTAACTACTTCCTACCAATAAACGAGAATCTTCTTAACCCAGAAGACAAGACTCTTCATTATCTGTCCCTTGATCTCCCTAGATGTTTATCTTCCATGATTCCTGTATTCCTATGTTAATTCCATTCAAACTGAACTATAAATACCCATCATCTCCCTTGTCCTTTGGATGAGACTCTCTGCAGTGGGTGTTTTACAGTGGCTGGTAAAAATGTGCCACTGGATTAAGCTCTGATCTCTAACAACAGTGACTACTTTGGTGATACACTCTGTGAGCTGCTTCCTTTCCTTGCCTCATTTCTCTAATGACATTCACCTCCTATAGTAGACTGGTTATATCAGTGATCCCAAAGTTTCACCCTTCCCTGTATTCATATACTTTACTATGTGACCTTGTCATTCCTCTTACTAAAGAGAGAATATATTTCTCACCTTTTGAATCTGGGTTGGACTCATGTAGAAGGGATGAGATTGCTCTTCAGAGGCCTCCAACTACATGAAGGACATTGTCCAGGGTCCTCAGCCTCCAGCTGCTATGATCTAAAATTCATCACTGCCTCTGTACTGAGGAAACACTTCCTATAGACTACTCCCAGTCAATGACTGCTCATTCCTGGGACACACGGGTTGAAGACCAACTTTGACTTGAGGACTTTTCAATGTCCTTGCCACAGTACTTTAAAATTGATGAACAGTCTAGGATGCTGCCACTCAAGTTTCCTTCTCTCTCTCATTCAGGCAGGTCACATTTGCATCATAGTCTCATAGCTGTCCTAACCTTTCCAAGATCACCTCCTATTTTCTTTCATGGCGGTTTTTCATAACCAAATTCTAATTGGTTTAGTTCATTCTTGCTAGTCTTGGCATCTGATTCTTGGACTTTGTGACTTTTCTGGGGTGGTAGCAGACATGACAAAAGCAGAGGCTCTAAAATGTACTTGCATATTTCCTCTTGTTCTTGCCCTCTGTCATCTTCATGAGAAGAATATTATGCTCTGTCCCTTGTCCCAGGAGGAGGAGAATTGTGTGGAGCAGAGCAAAATCAGCCCAGTCATCTCATGTGAGGCCTTCCCAGATCAACTCACAGCCAGCCAACCCCCAACAGGGAGGAGGTCCAGCCAAGACAGCTGACCCTGGCTCAAGTAAGCATAGTGCCACAGACTCTTAAGCTAAATAAATGCTGATTATTGTAAATGCTCGTGTATAGCATGGGTTGGTGGTTACTCGGCACTATTAGATCAACAGAAAAATTATAAGCCCAAGCCTGCATGTTTGAGACCAGCTTAGCCAACTTGGCGAGACCTTGTCTCTACAATCTATCAAAAGTTAGCTAGGTGTGGTAGCACACACCTACAGTTCCAGCTACTTGGAAGGCTGAGGCGAAAGGATCTCTAGAGCCCCACCAGGGGCTGCGGTGGCTGTGAGTGTGTCACTGCACTCCGGCCTGGGTGACAGAGTGAGACTCCAACTCAAAAAAAAAAAAAAGAAAAAAATTATAAGCTTTTCTAATAAATTACTTGTCCTCAAATCTGTAGCTGGAGGAACCTGACCTGAGACAATATGTAAGTGCTTTTTATATTGTGTGGCAAAATATGCACTCAGTAGTTTAGATTTGAAAAAAATCATCCTTGCTTTCCAAGAACCCTGAGCTGAGGAACAAAACCTGGCACTTTGTGTAGTACCCAAGGTGAAGGTAAGTGGAGCAAAGATTCGACACAAAGCTTTCTACAGGGTTTCCTGAGTCCTCTCCGGTTTAGAAGGGAGGTATAGAATACTCCTGATTAGAAAGGCATCTTGTCAGTTGACCTCTGTGCCCATCCCCAGGCTGAACTGAAAGATGTTGGTGTTACAACAGGAACTGATATTCTTGTCCTTCCCACTTAAGATAAACGAGGAAACTCCAGATCCACCAGCACATCCTAAACAGAAGCTGTTCATCTGGGTCGAGCTGGACAGACTTCTGCTGCTTGGCTCAAAGAAACAACTAGCTAAAGTGGATCTGTTAACAACTTGACAAGGAAGGAGAATATTTCTGCAGAGACATTCTGCTTTCCTACAAGTATAGAAACTAGCCAAGTAAACAAAGTAACCTAGTTGAGCCTATCAGAAAAGCTGAAATGGCCAGGAGGAAACTGCTGCTCAGCCCTTAGTAGCTGTGTTAGGGATGTGAAAATGGAGCTAGGCCATTCATCGTTGTTCATCTTTAGATAAGGACAGATACACATACCTGTCAACTTGGTATCTCCAGTTCCTGGCTCAATGTGTGGTACACACAGTAGAAACTTCACACATCTTTGAATATGAAAATTAATATGGCTACCTTCCAGATTCAATAAAATTTTCAGAAAAAAAATTATTTTAAAAAACTGTTAATTTTGCAATCATTAGAAGTCCTATGTTATTGTGGTAATCCTGACTCAGCCACTTCCAAACAGAATGGCTTCATCTCTCTGACTCAATTTCCTCTTCTCAAAATTGGAGGTGAAAATAGCACTAACCTATAAGGTTGTTACTAAATGAACAGCAATTAAAATATGTCAAGTGCTTTGAACATAACCTGGCATTTGTTAAGTCTTTTATCGGGTGCTCTCTAGCAGAAGGGGTATTAGTAGCACTATAATCAGTCTACATCATCCCAATATATTATAATACTCAGTTAAAATGTAGATAGGAGAAGATAATAGTAAAAAACCTTCACTAAAACTTTCCCCATGTCTAAGTGAAATATAAGTCTTAGTTATCAATCTACAACCCACACTATAAAACATTTTGCTGGAAATTGTTTCCAGAAATGCTACCAATTAATAAATAACTAAAGCTATTACAGGATTTGGAACTCCTGAATAATAGTAAAATGTTAAGATTGTTTCAAATTTCTGAGTTGCAACACATTTTAAATCTGCTTTTTTCTACAATGTTTCATGTTCACCTACTTTTCTCCTAAGTCCTAAGTTCTGAGGGAACTCACCAAGGAGTGAGTGTCTTGACTGTCTATCTTTGGCTCATTTTCCCGTTTGCCTTTTGTGAGCACCTAACCTCTCTGTGCCTGGGTGGGTGGTTTCCTGTCTGTGTTTTGTTTGAACCTGTTCCAGGGTTTGTGGTTTTTGGCCAGGCTTGTACTTTGTGTTATCACCCTTCTGCATATTTAATGATGGTGTTGATTTTGCAATTGGGCATATGACTCCTGCATTTCTCAGACGGACTTATAGGAATCCTTCATGTCCTGGTTTGCATGTCCTTTTCTCCTTTTACACTCACACCCAGCAAGCTCCATCAAGCCTAATCTTCAAGCTTAGACATTTTCTTTCATTTCAAGATGAGAAACACGTTCTGAGTAGTGGAATCCTAAAATTATTAGATAAAAAATTTATTTAAGCTACAACAACTAGGAAACAATGTGAAAAGAAAAAAAATTGTTTTCCTACCTAGATAAAGAGCAAGGCAATAATTGGAGAATATGAATTTGTCATGTGACTATTCAAAACAGAAAGTTATGAATACAAAATTATTAGAAAGATATGGAGGAGACCTTTTGTTTTTTGTTCCGTTGCCTCCTTGTTCATAAAATGGGAAGTCTCTCTCACTAAAATATTAAGTTTTTAGCTCTCTCCTTTACTAAAACATCTCTGGGAAGAGATAAGTTGTTAAGCTATTACATTATTTATGTCTTAGCACCAATGTCATATGAATCTCTCTCTCTCTCTCTCTTTCTCTCTCTCTCCCTCTCTCTCTCTTTCTTTTTTTCTCTCTCTGTTTCTCATTCTCTCTGTCTATTCATCTTGATAATTAGATCAAAATACCATTTGATGAGGAAATGGATAGGAGTCTGAAATCTTCAAAAGCCATGTCATTTACTCAACAAGAATATGCTGCAAACTCATTTTCTATCAGGTACTATACTAGACACTAGAAGTAGAGATTTAAACAAGACAGATGCAACTGAAACTTTTAATAAGATGTCTGAGAAGAGGGCCAGACCAGTCATGAAACCATTTTGACCTTAAGGCTTCCTCTGAGCTAAATTTTTGTACCACCTTAAATATCAACTGGGTTTTCTTTCAAATATCTTGGGTTAGTGTGTGAAGCCACACCACTCAAACTTCACTCACAGTCTCCACCATACTGGTATCATCTTGGTATGGACTCTGACTTCATGACTACATTTTAAGACACAAAACAATGCATAAGCCTTTATTATCTTCCCATTTCTCCATTTTTCAGAGGAAACCTGAGCTTCTCAGAACCACCTAAACTTACTTAGCATGTAAGCAGGAGCTGATGCTACTGACAAGGCTGTGCTGATGAGACAGGAGGTGGGCACCCGAGAGTGAGGTGTCCCAAACAGGAGCACTGCAGCTCTCTGTCAGATATTTCTAGTTCCATGTGTTGTCCTTTTGGGAGCTTCTAGCTACATCTCTATTATGTGGAAAATTATGATTATTATCGCCAAGGTTTTAAATTATCTTAATGAGTAGTTAAAGAGTGTCAAGGGATTCAACATGAGTGTTCACAGTGAGTACAGTTGTTATCTGTAAATACGATTTATCTGACCATCCTACATAGGAAAATTTCTTACTGTGCTAAACACAGGCATTTTTCCCTTTAAAAAAAAATTTGGCTGCCTAAATGTCTCAAATTGCCTTGTAGTCATGGTCAATTCAGAAAATACCTACCCAGTTGATTTTACAAAGATAACTTCTGTAATATTAAAGACTTAGAATCATCACTTTGCTTCCAGTTTGACAGTGCTTAGGTCAGTAGGATTGACAAAGGAAACATTTAGGATAAAAAAAATAAAGCTCGGGGAACCATATGGTATGTATATTAACTTCAGATTTTAAATGACCATGGTCTCAAAATACTTGAGAAACAAAAATTTCAAGTGAAAAAATGCAGAAATTTTATCGAGGAAGATATAGTTTATGTTTAAGAAAGCCTAAGATATAAATACTGAACCAAAGATAAATTAATTAGCCAAGTGACTGTTCACTTTATTAAAAAAAAAATCTTTGTTTTACATAAAGAATCATACACAATTTATTTAAATAATAAGCACCTGCACATTAAGTATGGTTTTACTATTCAAAGTTTTATTACCCATCATAACATTGAAAAATGTCCACTAGGTAAAGTGAGTCAATTCACCAAGTGGAAGGTCGCTTAGTGAAATACAATGCCCGGGTTTATAATAGTTTCCAACATTTAAAATATAAAACCCAGCCGGGCTCGGTGGCTTAGCCTGTAATCCCGCACCTTTGGGAGGCTGAGGTGAGTGGATTGCCTGAGCCCGTGGGATCGAGACCCGCCTGGGCAACTTGGCGAGACCTCATCTCTACAATAAATCAAAAAAAATTAGCCGGGCATGGTAGCGTGCACCTGTAGTTCCAGCTACTTGGAAGGCTGAGATGGAGGGATCGCTGGAGCCCAGCAGGTCGAGGCTGTGGTGGTCGGGAGCATGCCACTGCACTCCAGTCTGGGCGACAGTGAGACTCCAACTGAAAATAAATAAATAAATAAATAAATAAATAAATAAATAAAACCCCAAAACTAAAAGCTACTCAGAGATACTAATAAATGATGCAGAACTGATTACATATTCTACAGGGATGAATATGTCAAAGAAGAAAAGATATGACTAATCCAGAAGTTGATATTTTAAACAAGTTTATCTTAAAGGGACAAGATAAATTAAAGTAGTATAATTATCAAAGTGAGTGACTGATGTTGATGTGGTAAGGGAGAAGTTGAGGTGGGGTGAACTCCCAACCCTAGGTCCTAAGGCCTATGACTCACAAATCTCAGATGTGCTCACCTGTGGGCTCTGGGTGCCATGCAGCACCCTGAGGAGAGGGTGAGGTCACAGGATGGATTTTGTTAGCTCGCCCTCTTATTTCTCCAAGAAGGCCTCAGCTAACTCTTATGTGCCTTGGCAAATCACAAAGACTAAATATGTAGTTTGGTCATGCAGACCTATGGCCTCATCACAGACCACTGTCTGGATGATCAGCCCTATACACTTTTGATGTATGGCCTTCATCTGTGTGTTCTGCTCCACTCTCCATCAACTCGTTCCAGGGAGAGGTGTAAGATGAGCCAGATGCCCTCCCCTCTTGAATAGTACTACCTCTTGATTTTACAGTCCCATGCAACTGCATTCTTCTTTAAATAAACAGATTCCACGGAAAACTAGAGGTGTTAAATTGTGTCGTCCCTGCCTCATTAGAAGACTATGAGGAAATCCAGCAGATCTCCAAAAAGACACCTATAATTACAGGTGATAGTAACAAAGGCAGAACTTCAGATCTGCTGTCTTAAAGCCACAGTATACTAAAACCAGAAAAACATACTTTTCGTGAATCTTTACGTAGTCTTCAGATTTTCATTAAAGGCTTCCTACTAACCTTGGAACTAAGGGCACAAAGTCTATAAGATATGTAATCTATTTGAAAGGATGCTTCAATCTCTACTTACATTTATATCATTAGGTAAGCTAAAAATGGCAGTTCTGTTTTAATTCACATATCAATGCTGACCAGTTGGAAGAGACTTTTCAGGATGTCATGTTGATGAGAATTTAGAGATTGCATCTAGACTTTGAGGAAAAGCAGCTTCTGAAGTCCATCATGAACAAGGAAGGAAAAGGTGGTAGCATCATGCCTGTATTTTTTATCTCAGAGCCAGGCAGTTAGCTGTTGTTTTTGCAATGATTTGGAACACTAGATAGCTTGTTCTCTAGGTTGTGACTTAAGAGATAAATGAAGAGTAAGAAAAACAAGCAATCTACACATTTTACTTCTTATATCATTTGGAAATATCTTGAAGTAAATGATGTCTTCGATAATGATAAGACACCTCACGATGACCCCCAAAACAAGACCTGATAGTCTACATCTATGAAATGTGATAGAAGTAAGAAAAATAACTCAGAATGTATTAAATTCTGCCTTTCAGACTGAACAATTTATAAATTAATAGTTATACTCCAGGTGGAGGACATGAAACTTCAGGGAAAAAAAAGGCTATTTTGCCCCTTCTCCACCCTCCACTACCACATAACCACAGATTATCTACATGAGTGACTGAGATAGTGTCACCTTTGCTTTCTGATGGTTCAGTGTACAAAAACTTTGTTTTATGCACAAAATTATTAAAAATATTACATAAAATAACTTTCAGGCTATGCATATAAAAACATAAATAAATTTTGTGTTTAGACTTGTATCCCATTTCCAAGATATATATTATATGAATGCAAGCATTTCAAAATGAAAAAAAAAAATCTGAAACACTTCTGGTCCCAAGCATTTTGAATAAGGAATTCTCAGTCTGTATTTGCTTGGGTCCTTAGAAGATGGGAAAGTTAATCTTCACAGGAGGGCTACTGTGCTCCCAGGAATCGGGTATGTATTTGTTCTATGCAGAAGCTAATCTTCTTTACAGGGAAGCATCACCCATTAGGCCTTCATAATTCCCACACATATTGAGTTCAACTAATTAAAACTCATGATAAACTCACACACTCATTAAACTCATTAAAGCTTATGATAAACACACAAATAATTTATTATGACCGAGAGAAATTAAAAGCCATAAGCAGCAGATATTGTGCCCCAAGGACTTCTGATATTGAAATTATCAGGCACAAAATATAAAATAATTTTGTATGAAATGTTAAAAAGAAATAATAGAAAAATGGGGAAAGTGAGCAAGCAACACATTAATAAAATATGGGCCAGGCACAGTTAATAAAATATGAGCCAGGGACTCCTCTCACAAGATGGCGGCAACACAGGCAGAACTGTGAGATTCTCCAAATGAGGCTCTGGGCACCCACCCCTCGGAGAGACTGATTCCATCTCTGACTGAAGTACGCTCAGCGCGGGGCCACTTTTGCCGCTCACCGCCTGCCCTTGGGAGCTTTGGGACTCTGAAATCTGGAGCTCTGGAGCCCCGAGTGGAGTGCCCAGCTGGGCAGCTGATCCCCAGGAGGCTCACGCTATCACGCTACCACAGACCATCATAGTCGATTGCCCAGGGATTCAAAGAGCAGAGAAAAAGGATCCTATCACTTCGGCCATTCTCCAGGCAGAGACTCGCATTGCCACACTCACCTACTAGCAGTCTCCACCTGGGTTCCCAAGGTAACATCAAAACAGAAGACAAAGCCTCTCCCCTGGGAACTAAGCAGCAGACGTCTCAGGTTGCAGCTCAAAGTAACCCTGCACCTTGGGAGGCTGAGGGACCAAACCTACATTCTGCTGCACAGAAAGATTGTAAGACAGTGTGAAATAGGTTCCAGTGGGTTCATACACCGATAGGGGATGCTGGAATTGGCATACAGATTCTGAATCACAGCTTCCCCTTCAACTAAACCTCAAAACTGCAAAAAGTACAACCCACAGCCCACACTCCAACCTCAAAAGTGAACAAAGCCAGAGGACCCACATAAGGAAGAACAGGAGATTGCACAAGCTAAGCAAAAGCAACCCCAACTTCCCTGAAAAACAGAATTAAAGAAGGGGAAGGAAAGGAGGAGAGAGAGAGAAATCCACACAAATGAAGAAAAACCAAAAGAAGAATATAGATCTCTCCCAGACCCCTAGGAAGGCAGACACTGAGAAAACTGACTTCAGAATGCAACCAATGAAGAGCCCCCAAAATGACTGGTTTCAAACTACAACTCTAGATATCAAGACAATAATGGAGAGGTTAAAGAGAATGGAGGAGAGCCAAGAAGAAATTAGGAAGGAGATGATAACTGAGATAACAGCAATAAAGAATA